>VZRU01018735.1:7640-17978 GCA_013398155.1 Pedionomus torquatus | reverse complement strand
AAAAAAAAAAAAAAAATAAAATAAAAAAAAAAAAAAAAGAAAGAAAGAAAACAACAGCAGAAATGCTGTGGGAATGTGTCAATTTGCTGGCTGGGGAGGATGATGGGGGGAAGTTTAGTCTGCTGTAAGTAGCCAGTGAGGGTCGGCATCGCCGGGGGGTTGGCATCCCTCCCCGGCTGGTCCCGAGGCGCTGCCGGGGCTCCTTTCCATCCCCTGGCTGTGCTAAAGCTGCCCAAGCTCTGTGCCACCGCGTGACCCNCCAAGCTTTCTGCAAGTGCCTGACCCAGGATGAAGATCAGTGACACATCCTCAGAGCCACCCAAGTTGGGAAAAAGGCCCTTTTTTTCTGCTTGGAAAGCAGGATTTTTCCTGCCAGATTTGGGGAGGGCCGGCCGGAGCCAGCACAATCTGTCCTTCTCCATTGGCCCCATGGCAGCCACCAGCGCCAGGAGAAGTGATGGAGAAAACCTGGGAGAGGGCTCAAGGTCTCCCATCCCTGCTCCACATCAGCATTTCATTTCATATCCCTGATTTTGGGTGATCACCCCCATTTTCCCCGTGAAGAGCGTTTATTCCACCCCCCACCCCCTCTGCCTCCCCAGGAGAGGTTTTCTGCAGGACATGTGTTATCTATTAGGTTGGGTCGTTCAACCTCCGCCTGGGTTTGCTTTTGTGTCCTGGCAAACACCGATGATAATAATTAATATTAATATTAATATTAATAATAGCAAGGCAGCATCCCAACCTCAGGGATCCGCAGCTGCATCGAAGCGCCCTGGACCAGAAAGAAGGAGGAGGTGCCAACACTGCCCACCCCCTCCACCCTTTCCCTTCCTGATGTTACATTTCAAGTAACACCCATCTTTTTTGCTTGTTTGGTTGGTGTTTGCTGGGGTTTTTTTTTGGTTTTTTTTTTGTTTTGTTTTGGTTTGGTTTGGTTGGTTGGTTTTTTTCCCAAGGTTCTCCTGTTTCAGCTCAGGACAAATGAGAAGCAGCAGATTCGTCAGGGATCCCAGGTGCAGGGACCAGTTTCATCAAGGCATTGGGTCTGCTCCGCCCAAGCCATCTCCAGCCCTTGGGAATGGCTTTGGAGCCAAAAAGGACCTTGGTTCTCAGCAAATCCCTTTCTGTATTAAATAATTGAGAGAGTTTAGACGTGTAGAAATACGTCAGGAGGATGGGGCCAGGCTTTCTTCAGTGATGCCCAGTGAGAAGGAACAGGTACAAATTTGAACATAGAAACTTCCATAAGAAGTTCCAACATGAGGAGCAACTTCTTGGCTTTGAGGGTGTCAGAGCCCTGGAAGAGGCTGCTCAGGGAGGTGGTGGAGTCTCCATCTCTGGAGACATTCAAACCCCACCTGGACATGTCCCTGTGAGACCTGCTGTAGGAGGACCTGCTTTGGAAGAGGGTTGGACTAGATGACCTTCAGAGGTCCATATCATTCTGTGAAAAACGAGCAGCTCAGCCTTTTATTAGACATCAGAGAATCCAAAGAAGACAAATTAATAGTAGCAGGAAGCGAAACACAAAATATTTCCATGTCAGGAAACTGGGAAGCACCAGAGCCATCAGTGACGGCATCTCACGGTGCTGGGAGAAGCTACCCCTTCCCCTTGGACACAACACATGGTCATTTCTCTCTCCCTGGGAGCCTGTTCCTTGGGGGTCCAGGCCTGATGGGGACGAGGGACATCACCTGTGTCACCCTCCCAGTGCCAGGTGCCGCTGTTTGGCTCAGCCCCATTAAGCCACCACCAGCTCTCCTGGGGCAAAGCTTCCTGAGGAAGGAGACCACGACTTGGCTGACCCCCAGCCTTCCCCTCTGAGGTGGTGTTTCTGCCACCGGTGATTGGTTTTTTTCCTTCTTTACCAGGTAAATACTTGAGGGTGAGTGGGTGGGTAATTTTTTTTCTCTCTGGGTGATTTTTAGGGGCACCTGGTTAAAAGCCTGGCTGTCACCTGGTGCTGGAGGAGCAAGGTGGTAGTTTTATTGCAAGTTTCAGCTCCTGAACAAATACTCGAGGGAAAAACTACGGCTCAGGGTGTTGCACCAGCTGGAAATCTCCCTCTTTATCCCTAATAAAGCTCTTTGCAGCTGGAGCCTTTGCAGGGGGGATATATCCTGGGCTGGAACTGGATTATTCTTTTTTTTTTAGTGGAGAGAGAGGCAGGAGATCATTCCTTTATTTCCCCCGTAGGACCCACCGAGGGGAAAGATGCTCAGTCTGGTGTGTCCTGTTTGTTTCTATATGGTCATGAAAAACAAAGCCAGTTTGCCCCCCCCACCCCAGTAAAAACACATTAAATGAGCCGAATCATTACAGTGTAGCAAGGGTGGGGAAAAACCCAAACCAAACCTTGCATTGGCTGGGGCTGGGGGAGAAAACACCAGGTGGAGTGGAGAACCGGAGGGGGTGACATCAGGGGGACGTGTCCCTATAAAAAGGCAGGGCTTCATCTCGTCCCGAAGGGAAGGGGAAAGAGGGCTCTGACTCAGGGAGGATGTGCTGGGAACGGGCAGGAGGGATGGGGGGGATGTTTGCCAGGCACCTGGCTCATCTTGCTTTTCCTGGACCACCCGGAGGTGATGATGGGACACGGGGCTGAGACCCAGAGCTTTGTCCACGTACGGAGAAGATCACTCCGGAGTAACACGTCGGGAGGTGATGGTCCCAGACCATGGTATGCGCAGACATGGTTGTTCCAGGATATGAGAGGGCCATTCCAGTGTGTATTAATCCGTTTAACCCCATCTTGCTGTTCTCCTGACAAAAGAGCATCCTGATTTCAGGCTAAAGCAAAGCAGCCTGCGGTATTTATTGTCCCGGTGCAGGTTCGAGTGGAATAATCCACCAACGAGCTCCTTCAGGCTGTTTGGGGTTTTTTATCCCCAATAAAAAGATCCTGTAGCAGGTGAAAGTCAGAATAAAGCTGTTGGGCTCCCAAAGCCTATTTTTTCCTTGAATTATTGAGGCTTCAAAGAGACTGAGACAGCAAGAAGACCAGAAATGCTCCGCAGCCACCAGCTAAATGACAAGGGCAAGGAGTAATTTTTTTCCCCTCCTCAAGGAAACCAAGTGTAACTTTAAATACCGTTTTATTTCAGGTTTGCTATTGAGGCACAAACAGCAGAGATCGATGTTTAGTATACATGGTATACACAAAGCAGCCAGTACGATCGGCATCTCCCGTCCTTTCGCCGCACACTCGGCGAAAGAACGGCAATAAGAGGAATCCCTCCTGCCCCCCACCCCCCCCTTGCCCTCCCTGCAAGCAGAAGGAGGGTGCTGATTTCTCACTGGCTTTGGGAACCATCTCTTGGATGGCAAGAAGCAAAAGGGGAGGCTCTGTCCCCCCAAGGAAAGTGTGGTAGGCTCGGATATGGGGGGGAACCCCCCCGAGAATGGATGATGCATTTGTGGGAATGGAGACCTGGGAGGGTTTTTTCTCCTGGAAGATGNCCAAGAGTCCCTCTCCAGCTCTCCTGGAGCTCCCTTCAGATCCTGGAAGGCTGCTCCAAGCTCTCCCCGGAGCCTTCTCTTCTCCAGGCTGAACAGCCCCAGCTCCCTCAGCCTGTCCTCACAGCAGAGGGGCTCCAGCCCTCGGAGCATCTTGGTGGCCCTGCGATGGCCCCATTCCACCAGGTCCATGTCTTTTCTCTGTTGAGGACTCCAGAGCTGGAAACTCCAGGTGGGTTATGGAGCAAGCATCTGCAGGGTGGAGGCCCAAATTATTATTGTATCACGCAGATGCAGGGCAGATGGGTCCATGAATATCATCAGGAGGAGTTTTGGAAGCTGGTGGAAAGGTCTAGCCAGGAAACCTCTTGTGCTACCTTGTGATCTCTCTCCCTCTGCCCACAGCTGGAGACCTTTGGGAGCAGAACAACAGGCATGAGGAGTTTCCATGCTATACCTGCATGGGATCCAGGGAGCAAGGTAGGCTCTGAGCCTCTGATTGCTTTGACAGCATCTTCTGCCCACCCCTTAATCTGCATACCATCCCTATAGTCCCTTCGTGCTGGTCCCAGTAGTGCCATAGCTTGACCCAGGGGCTCTGGTTCACTCAGCGTCTCAGTTCATTGATTCAGAGGCACCTACATCGGTGGGAAAGCAAGAAGCAAGGTGGTACCTGATGATTTGATCCGAGCAAGAGACCTAAATGACGTATTAAAGGGTGGCTGGGCAGGGGGCGGCGAGTGAGGTAAGGCAGCTCCCACCACCGCCAGCACGATGCTACAGGGACCCTCAGAGGTACCAAATAAAACACCGGAGGGGGAAGCTGGTTGTGGACCCTCTGCAGCAGCGAGAGGTTCAACCCCGTGCTTTTCTTCCATGCTCCTGAACCCTGCTGAGCCCCCCCACCCCTTTTTTTCCTCTCCCCAGGAAAACCCAAAACCTGAATTTATCTTCACTCAAAAGCGATGCTGGGAACATCGTCCCGGCTGCGATAGCTTGGGGTGGGGAGGGATTAATGCAGAGGGAAAATAACCCAGGAGGGCAGAGATGTCTGAGCGTGGCATACTGGTCCCATTAAGCAGCGAGCACCATTTCCAGAGTGGAGTCAAGCACCAGCAACTGGTGGGGCTGCATCTGACCCCGTGGTACCAGAGGACAGTTGCTCGTTGGGGTATTTTGTGTTGTTTTTCTGAATGACAGCCCAGATCTCGGGTCCGTAGCAATCCTTTTTACCCCTGAAAAACCTCAGGTGGGTGGTTTCCAACCTGCTCTGGACCGAAGCACCGTAGGATGGGAAATAACACACACCCTCCCCCTAGGAATAACGCTGTCCCCGCTACGCAGGGGTTACGTTCCACCCGGGAGGGGAGGAAGGAGGTTAAAACAATAAAAATACAGAGTTAAGCACCATAAAATCTACACTGGTCAGGTCATAAACATGAGGAGAAAACGAAAATAAAGCCACCACCTGCCAGCCTGGCCGGGGGGGTTTTGCTGCTGGGGATCTCCAGACCTTGAAAGTCATCGCCAGCGAGCCCTGGAGGCATCAGGCCCAGCAACTCATCGCACCAGTGGCTGGACAGCATGATCTGCCTCCCTTGCATTGGTAAATGCGTTTTGGTCCCTTTTAGCAGGAGTGTTGGGGGAGCCCAGGGAGGGGGGAGGTAGGCTTGGCCCCTGGGAGACGGGGGAGGCTTCAACTGTGCAATTTAGGGGCATCTCCCCGCCTGCCCTGGGATCCATCCCAGGCAGTGATTTCCCCCTCATTCCCATCCGTTCCCCACCCCTCCCCACGACTCCCAGCCTCTGCCGCTGGGTTTCCGCGTCGGTCGGCGGCTTCGAGGTAGATGTTCGTTCCCGCCCTGTCTCCGAGTGACCTGGTCGGTATAAATCCCTCTCTCCCGGGCATGTGGGGTGTGTGTCCTCTGTCCCCACACCCAGGTCCCTTTTTCTTTTTCCCCCTTTTTGTTTCTTTTCTTTTTGTTGCTTTCCCCCCCCTTCCCCTCCCCCTGTTTACTATGTGCTATGGACATCTCCCCCTCTCCCAACTCCTCGGCCGCATCCAGCCTGGAGAAACACCATGCCTTTCCTTGCAGACACCTCCTTGACCCGCTCAGCATGGCCTCAAGGTGCAAAAATCCAGCTCCTGTGGCTTCCTCCGAAAATTGCAACTCTCCCGGGGCAGCAGGCGCCCGCTGGGGACCCAACACTTCAGCGCCCGTCTCTTAAAACCCCGACCGCAGCTCTTGGAGCAGGGAGACCAAGGTCCAGCTTCCCAGGCTGGGCAGGGTTCCCCGCAGAGCCGGACGTCGGCTGGTCGCTGTGCGGCGTCGCACTCGGCGGCCGGTTGGCCGTAGGAGTCGCGACAAGCCACCGACCGCTTCTGCAAGCCGTCGCCGCAGGTGACCGAGCACGCCTCCCAGCCCCCCGCCGCCCACTTGTAGGAGGGGCGCTTGTAGCTGGGTCTCCCCCCGTCCAAGCGGTTGGACAAGCTGAGGACGCTGTTGTTGAGGTCCGGTGGGGTCTTGCCCTCCTTCTTGTAGGATGACTTGTCCTCCTTGCTCTCCTTGGGGAGGTAGAAGGAGTAGCGTACCCGAGGTGGGGTCATCTTCCCCACGGAGAGCACCTCCAAAGTCAAGGGTTCTTGGATGGGTTTGAAGGCTTGGAGGCTCTCGACGGCGGTGCCGGTGCCGCTGTACCGCAGGACGCTGCCCTTCACCATCAGGTCCCTCTCCACAGCCGAGACGATGAAGTGGCCGTTCAGCAGGTACTTGCCCTGTCCGTTCTTCAGCGCCAGGTAGTTGTCGTCACTGATGAGCCCTTTGTAGCCCCGCTGCCTGATGTCGATGTTGGAGGCGCCCGCCGGAATGACCACCACAAAGTTGTAGCCGTGCCTGGAAGAGAAGAGCAGGCCATCAGGCAACGAGGACATCCTGCTGTGATGTGGCCTCAGCCCAAAGCTCTGCAGACCTGAGATCTTCCCACCCCTACGGTTATGTCCTCCTTCCCATGAAGATAATTCTGAACCTACTCTCTACTCTGAGTTTCATCTAGGCTGAGGTCACCCACATCTGAGGAGATGCTTGATCTCCTCTGGCTCAACGATATGAATGTACCAGAGAGAACTCCCATCAGCAGAAGCTGAAGCCCATTGAATGTGTCCTGCTTCTCCTCCAGAGCTGGCCCAGCTCTCCACGCAGTGATGTACACCAGCACCAGGAGAGTTTGCTTGGGGTGGAGTGTGGAGTTAGCCCCCATCACCATCTCCACCACCTTCCTGCATCCACCCCAAAAAGCCGGGAGAGGGGGAAGAAGTCATGATCACCTAACACTTACATGGGTTTGGTGAACAAGCCTGAGACCTTCTTGCAGCTCTTGTTGTCTCCTCCGCACACGCTGCACTTGTCAAACTTCTTCTTGGAGCCCAGCTTCCCATCACAGCCTGCCTTGATGCATTTGCCCTGAACGCAGACGGAGGTGGAGTCTGGGGAGCAAGGGGTGCCATCCACAACCTGCACCAGGGTAAGCAAAATAAGCCGCTGCGTTTCCCTGTGCCACCCCACAAACCCCCCTGGGACAGCCATCCAACCCAGGGCTACCCAAATCCACCCAACAAGTCCTGAGGAGATGCTGGGAGGCACCATGTTGCCCTTTGCTCATGCTCTGTTCTGCAGCTGGGATTTTTGGGGTCTCTGAGAAGAGACAGGTGGGACTACATCCCTTTTCTGCTGCATCTACATAATTTTCTGCCCTTTCCGTTGTGTCAGTGCAAAGGCAATGGGCTGCATCAGGAAGACAAGCTAAAACCACCCATCTTGGTCCCACATCTGGCCACCTGCCCTGTCTTGCCTGCACGTCACTTCCCAATGGAGCAATTGAAAAGCAATCTTGCTTTTCAGGACTGTCCCAGAGGCACCTTCACAAACCTGGAGGAAGACCCTCCACAGACCATCTCCAGCCCTAAAATAAATAAGTGGACACATCCGCGCTGATTCCTACCAGCCTGGTGGATTCTCCTCCTCCATAACCTCATCTAACACCAACCTCCCACCAGGTAAGGAAAAGGCGTTTATCTCCAGGTACATTGGAGTCATCCTACAGCCCAGATGCTGACCCTGAGGGTCCCTCACCCACCTTGGGTGCCAGCACGTAGAAGTAGCCGGTGCCATTAGCCCGGCAGATGAGCTTGCATTTATCCCGGGGTGAGACACCGGAGTATTTGGGGACCCAGGAGACGGAGGCGGTGAGCCGGTTGGTGCTGTGACTGTAGCCGTTGAAAGCTTCACACTGCTCTTCACGGAAGCTCTTCCCTGGCACTGGGAAAAAAAAAAGGGGGATATGCATGGGACTGGGGACCAGCCTGGACCTCGGGCTGGCTTTATGGGGTTACTGTAGGTTGTGGACACCATAAGGAGCCGGGCTCCAGCCCCTTACCTGCAGTGGGGCAGGGGTCCAGGTTGCAGGAGCGGTACTTGACACGGACACCCTCGCAGTAGGAGCCCCCGTTGGCCGGCACGGGGTGGGTGCAGTCCCTCTTGGCCAGCTGGACCCCACCACCACACGTCCTTGAGCACGGCCCATAGGGCGCCCACTTGGCCCAGCCACCGTCCACCTGCAGGGATGTGGCAAAATGAGGTGCTGAATCCCTTTCACCGCCGGCTCCATCCCAAGCTGGGCCTCCCCAGAATCCAATCCATCCCTTCAGAAGCCAAAACCTCTGCCAGCTGCCCCCCAAAACCTGCCCGGGGCTGGACGAAGCAGAGCAGCAGCATCCCTCCTTGAGAAATAGACAATACCCAAGGGAGCTCTGTTCCTTGGTTTTGAGCATGGGGCTTGAAACCAGGCACGTGGGGCTCAAAACCAAGTTCACGGGCCTTTGAGCAACCTGGTCTAGTGGAAGGTGTCTATTTATTCTAAGTCCCTTGGAAAAAGATGATCTGGAGGGTCTACCCCGCTGTGGGTCCTGGCAGATAGTAAACCATCCATGAGCCAGCAATGTGCCCTGGTGGCCAAGAGGGACAATGGAATCCTGGGCTGCGTAGGGAAGAGGGTGGCCAGGAGGTGGAGGGAGGTCATTCTCCCCCTCTGCTCTGCACTGGGGAAGCCACAAATCCTGCCTCCAGTGCTGGGCTCCNTCTTTGGGGTGAGGGTGTCAGAGCCCTGGCAGAGGCTGCCCAGGGAGGGTGTGGAGTCCCCTTCTCTGGAGACCTTCAAGCCCTGCCTGGCTGCAGTCCTGAGGGATGTGCTCTGGGCAATCCTGCTCTGAGAATTCTGTGATT
Organism: Pedionomus torquatus; assembly: GCA_013398155.1. Lineage (NCBI taxonomy): Eukaryota > Metazoa > Chordata > Aves > Charadriiformes > Pedionomidae > Pedionomus > Pedionomus torquatus. The sequence goes on along the minus strand of VZRU01018735.1, from coordinate 9,237 downwards.
CCAACCCAAACCATGCTATCAGGATTCCCTTCACACTGCTGTCCCCCCACCGGGTTCCCAACTCCAGGAGGTGGAGGAATGGTTCAGCAAAACACTCGGGGTGACCCCAGGGGATGTCTTTTGGGGATTTATGGTGCAGATACTGTACTCACCCTGTACTTACTGATGTTATGCCTCTCAACGCAGGCCCCCTTCAAGCAGAAGCGACCCTCGCCGCAGCCGGTGCCGTCCGCCCAGGGGAAGTGTCGGGTCTGGCAGACGATTTGTCCCCGGGCTTTGCCCGTGCACCAGAGCTTGGCACAGTACTGCATGTAGGGACAGGGCTTGGAGCCCACCCCAAAGGCCAGCTCGCACTGCTGGTTCAGGCTGTAACTCGTCCCCGGCAGGTCTTCGGGCAGGGGGATGGGTTTGGCAGGCTGGTCCAGCAAGCAGTCTCCTGCAGGAACAGGGAGGGAAGGGCTCTACCAGGTCCTCAAGAGGATGTTGTATGGACCAGTGTGGGGTGGGGAGCATCGCTGTGGGGTGAGGAGGGATGGCTGCTGGGAATGTGGCCAAAGTTATCTCAGCTGCATGCACGCCAGGACTGGTGTTACATGATGCCCTTGAGATCATCCCAGACCAAAGTCACTCCATCTCTTGGTGATGCTGGGTAGAACATCACCACCTGGGGACACCTCACCACCAAGGAAGCACGTCTGGTGCAGAAACACCACCAAAATCCTTATTTCCCTCTAATTTGGTTTGCAGAGCCAGGAGAAGAGTTGCTCTACAGCTCATCAGCCTCTCCTGGTGATGGCCCTAGGGATGGATCCTGCTCCTGTGGGGCAGGAGCACAGGTAAGAGGGTGAGGGAGGGCTCACCGTGGCCACTGTCGAGGAAGTCGGTGATGATGGCAGCGCTGCAGGCTGACCAGGGGTTGGCACGGTCGATCTGGATGAGGGTGGGGGACATCATGTGGTTGGTCTTCAGCCGACCGAAGACCTCCTCGCAGGCCTTCACGTTGTCATGGGGCATGTTGAAGACGTGGCCTGGAGGGGTAGGAAGAGCATGAATAATTTCCCTTGGCTGGCAGATTAGCTTCTTGCAAAGGGGGGAAACTGAGTCACGTCATGGGGCAGACACTTGCAAGGACTGAAATGACTGTGGAGAGCCCAGCAGGCACTTCCCTTGGGGAAGGACAATGCTCATGTAGATGCCAGGAGTTTGCTGTCCCAAAAGAGATGGGAAAGGAAGGACAAGGGAAATTGCAAAGAGAAGGAGCCTTCAGAGCTCACCCCCCTCCCTTCCCTCCTGCTGAGGAACACAAGCGTCTCCGGTGGTAGGTGTGCCCTCTGCCTGTTATTTCAGGATTCCTGAATCCTGGAAACCCACAACAGCAATGCTGTTGGCTTTCTCAGCAGCTCTTTCCCACCCAGCTTGGCCTGGGGTGGGGGGGATGTCTCATGGAGTTTCCCCATCACCAGATACCCGGGTATTGTCTGCCCTTCCGGAGGCTGAACCCAGGGTTATTTTGAACTTTGCCAGCTCCTGGCATCCCTCCCGAGAGGCTGGGGGGCGTGGGGGGTGCAGGGGGGGCCTTACCCAGCTCGTGGGCGGT
>VZRU01018734.1:51014-144582 GCA_013398155.1 Pedionomus torquatus | reverse complement strand
GGAGGAGGAGGAGGAAGAAGAAGAAGGGAGCGGCTTCCCCACGCCCCGGCTTCATCTCCCCCCTCCCCCGAACCGAGCTCCTCCTCGCGTTTCTCGGGCAGCCGGAGGGACCTGACCGCGGCCGCTTCGGCTGCCCGGGGGCCGTGCGGGAAAGTTCCTCCGGCCAGTACCCGAGGGAGAAACTTCCCGGCTCGACTAAGCTCAGCTCAACCCGCAGCCCCGCTAACGGAGCGTGACGGCACGGCGGGGAGGAAAGTTTCAGGAAAACCTTAAAGGGAAGACGGCGGAGCGGGCCGGGAGAGCGGAGATCCGCGCCGGGGGCGGCCGGGGCTCCAGCTCCTCCCCGGGGCGCCGATGGTCTCAGGACCCCGCGGGAGAGGAGGCAGCGGTCGGGTAGGGGATGGAGGAGGGGGGAGCCGGATCCGGCGAGCAGCGCCGGGGGCGATCGGGGTTCCGGTCTCCTCCCTGGAGCTCTCCTGGTTTCAGGACCCCGCGGGAGCCGAGGCAGGGGGTGGAGGGTGTTAATGACGATGAGGAGGAGGAGGTGGGAGCACGAAGCAGAGTCCAGAGATGCCGACGCGGGTGGTCGTGGCAGCGGGTGGAACGGCACGGGTAACAGCGGCAGCATCTGGTGTGAGAAGCAGGCATGTGTATGTGCGTATGTAAATTCATCTGCTGTACTAGTAAGAGTGAGGTATAAAAGACGTCTGCTTGTTAGAAAGCCTGCAGGGCTTTAAATGTCTCCATCATGCACGGAATTAATAACAGTAGCCAAGTGCAGCCTTTTGAAAGATGGAAACACATAGGATGGAATTAGTTTCTACACCTCTGGAGTAATGACAGGGCCAGATAGATCATGACATAGAGCAGATAGTCCAAAAGAATTCCTTGCAGAATAACACCGGGCAAGTCTAAGCAGAGTTACTTGGTGGTTTTTTGCTCCTGACCCTTACCCTCATCCTCTGTAGTAGATAAAGTGAAAAATATCCAGCCTAAGTCATGCATAGTTGCAGTATCTCCTCACCAATTTGCTGTCCTAGGCAACAAGCTGGTCTGTCCTTGTGTATAAATCTGCTTCAAACTCTGCGAACTGGGATCCCTCCCATAGTGAATAGCAAGGGCTCCTTCCCTTCCTTCTTTAAAAGGGAATGATTGTCTGCAAGATTTCCAAGCGTTTCACAGGTACAAAATGAACTTTCCCCAGGAGGTGGATAGTATCAGTGTTCACTCCCAGGAAGGCTGAGCAAACTGTTTGCTGGAAGGGTACTTTGGTGAGACTGTTATTTGTAGCCACTGCTAGAGTTGCTTGCAGAGGATAATCCTTAAAAAAAAGCTGGAGCCCACCTATCCTTGCTGAAGGAAAAAAAAAGTGTTTTCACATTTTTCACTGATGTTTTCAGTATTCTGGCTCTTGGACACTTAAAATCTGGAACTCTTGCTCTCGCTTAGTGGCTCCTCCCTTAGATCAGTTCAGTGCCTCTGGTACAGGGTGCTTGCCCCCTTCACCCACAGAAGGAGGTGGATGCTGTGCCTGTCCGTGCTGCCCACAGAGCTCTTTGTGGGGAGGTGGAAAGCATTGTGGTGTTCTCAACCTCCCTTTGCTGTGGCTGGTGAGGTGGGAAGCCTGCAAAGGGCTTGGCCTGGCCAGGGACTTGGCTAGAGAGCATCAATGGAGCTTGCACTCGGAGGTTATTTTACTTCTGGGAAACTGCAGACCTCAGTAAGAGGTGAAATGGTGCAAGATTCCCCCACTTCAGGAAGCTTTCTATTTGGCTGACAAGTAAAATTGTGAAATATTGCAGTCCCGGTATGTCTCGTCTCACCTGCTCTACACAGAGCTGGAAAATGTTGCTCTAGGCTGATGGCAGCTGAACACCTGAGGGAGTGGCAGTGCGGCTCACACGGAGAGGTTATCTCCAGGGTGCTCCGCTAATGCACTAATGGCTTTTCCTCATGTAGCTGGGATAGTGACAGGTTATGCTGTAAGGCCTGTTTAGTCAGAGTTGAAGCTGAAGGGGAATCGAAACGCTTAGGGCTCTTCACGGGGGAGCTGAAAACTGGAGAAATGCCCCTGCCTCTTTGAAAAAGGAAATGTGAAAAGTAATCGGGAGTATAATTGAACACCCCCTCAGAGTGGTAGGGATGTATTTATAACAGTCAGCAGCTATATACATTTTGTTTTAGTTCTTTTACAGTACAGTAAGTCTTCCCCCTTGCCACTGTTGCTAAGATACGTTGCCATACTTTTGTGTAAAGCAATCCCAGTCAAAAGAAGTGTATAGTTTTCAAAGTATAGAAGATATAGTGTAGCCTTCAAGTGTTCAAGAGAAAACTTGTCTTTTTGTCACACTGTTTGTTAAAAGTTATTCTTGCCCTGTTTTCCACAGACCTAGATAGTTCTTGTAGTAAATGCATATCAGACAGCTGCTGCCTATGAAGTGGTTATATGCGTAAGATTTCTGTCCTCCCATCGCATCATCACAGCAGGGCTCATGTTCATGCAATAGCATGTTGTGAGGTTTCTGCCTTGCCTGGTCTGCTCCTTTATTTACCTAAGAATTTGATAAGGCTCAGACTGTGCCATGTGCAGGTGAGTAGACCCAAAGCATTTATGAACAATGGCCTTAAAAGAACAATTGTAAATAACTGCTTTTGAAAGAAGACATTATAAAGTCCTTCCAGAGAGCTGAATGTAACTGTATCCAAAACATTCCTTGAAGGGGAAATCATCTCTATGCAATGAATGCCACTACAGTCAATATACTCATTTATTTCTTTGTGTGTCACACGCAGAAAATAAATGAAGTCCTAGAAATAGACACAAGTTTAGGGGTCTGCAATTTTTATTTTCTAGAATATTTGGAGAATCTTGTTTTCTGTATTTTTGTTATTCCAAATATGCATTCTTTGAGTAAATAATAACAATAATAATAGAACAATTCTTAGATGTTTGTTCCCATTAACAGGTCTTTTCAAAAAGTCATTTGTCCACATACAGATTTGCAGGAATATCTTGACTTTGATCCAACTCTGCATTACTTTAATTTGGTGGTATTGTGGTGCTTTAAACCTTGAGCCACTTGACAATGAATTAACATATGTCTCTATAAAATAACCTTTCACAAGTATTTACAGAATACAGTGCATCATAAAAATGCAACTGCTGTGTGTTATGGACAAGGTATATTAACTAAGTCAGAAGGATGGTTGCTATACAGGGATTTAGATTGGATATTAGGAAAAAATTCTTTCCTGTGAGGGTGGTGAGGCACTGGAACATGTTGCCCAGAGAAGTTGTGGATGCCCCATCCCTGGCAGTATTTAAGGCCAGGCTGGATGGGGCTTTGAGCAACCTACTCTAGTGGGAGGTGTCCCTGTCCATGGCAGGGGGGTTGGAACTCCATGATCTTCAAGGTCCCTTCCAATCATTCTATGATTCTATGTTAAATCAGGTCTGTTGAGAAAACAAGCAGGAATGGAGAAGGTGGCTGAAGATGCAGAGGAAGTGCTGGAGCTTATCTGAGCAGAGGAACTCTGGATGGCTAAAAAGAGCTCCTCTCCTTCCAAAAGAGGAAACTATTAGGGGACTGCTGGGATTGAAGCAGTTCTCTGCTGTGCATCTGCAAAAATCAGGCTGACCTATGCTATTGTTATGCAATGATAAGGGCAGATGGATACAAAATAAAGACTTCTATTCTAAAATTGCTTTGTCTACTTTCTGTGTTCCTACTGTTAGCATAATCAATACTTCCGCTTTAAGAGGACTGATTGCTCTTTACTGCTAATTGCACACTGGTACTGAAAAAAACCCAGCCGGACTTGCAGTGTACAAATGGTTAATTTGCAAAATACGGTAGCCTTAAGAGTGGGGAGATTTTGTTCTTCCTGGATCTGATTTGGAAACAGTCTTCTCTGTCTGTGGTCATCTTGCAATCAGCTTTTTCATGTTTTGAGCTTAATCCAGTGAAATATTGCTGGTAAATGACGGAACAGTAAACAATCAAGTGGCAGCAGAAGATTGGGCTTTGTTGCGTGTCTGCCAAGGCAGTATGTCTTTGAAGGCAGTGAACAAGCCAGCTGCCTCATGGGATATCCTGGGAGCGGTGGGTCTGGTGTAGCTCATTGCTAACTGGGAGGGTGGCTATGTGGGCTCTGTCCCACATCTGAGGCAGACTGCAGAATTCTTGATGAATGCATTGACAACTCTCAGAAAAGTGTTATTTCTCCTTAGAAAGCTCTGCAGTCTTCCTCAACTCTATTCTCTAGCCAGCACCACGGAGCAAATAATTTGTGGGTTAGACCTTAAAATGATCCAGTATCGACCTTCTGATTCCAGACCTTCCTACACCACAAACAGCAATGGTTATAAATTTATAAACTATGAAAAATTAAACATGTGGTGAACTATAACGGCACTTTAGAAACAACACATTGAGAGTTGGCACATACTGCTGAGATTACTCAGATGCTTTCATAAACTTTCAGGGCTTCAATCCACATGTGCAACACTGGTAGAATATTCATTTATTGTTAATAGAATAGAAGGAATTGCTTGTTCAGGAAACTAGTCAGCTTGGTCAAGACTTTTCAGAAGGAGTTAGATGTCCACAATGTTTGTTGGGAAGTGGAGGACATGGGAGAGAGGGTCCTCCAGGAAGTCTATGCACTAGTTGCTTTGGAGAGGTACATGCATGGAGTACAGTTTTGTTCCAATCCACTTGTATACCAGATATTCAACAAGGAGATTACAGGCATGTTCCTGGCTGCATTCCACTTAAAAGCTGCAATCAAGCAGCAGGTTGTTTTTTGGTTTTGTGGTTGTTTTTTGTTTTTTTTTTTTTTTTTTTTTTTTTTTTTAATAAGTTTCTCATTTAATAGTGCTGTGGATCAATATTTATGCCCATTCTTGGAGAAACTGAGGAATTTTGTGATAGACCACATTTCCAGCCAACCTTAAGTTCAGAGGTTGCTGGCTGTCTCAGTTTTCTTTGTGGTAGTCTGCATAACTACATCAGTCTGGAAAGTTGAAGAAAAAAGATCTGACACATGGCAAAATTGGTTTCTGTAGCCTGTCTTTATAATTTGCTGGGTTTTTTTGATCCATCTTTCTTTATCCCCCTGATGCTGACCATGGCAGAGCCTTTGAAGACTGGATGCAATGAGTACATTTTACCGTAATCTATAAAGATCTGTAGTTTCCTTTACTTGGGTTCCTCGATTCAGTGACTGCCCGCTGGACACAGAGCTTCCTTCCTTCCCTTCCTCCTCTCCTTAAACACTAAATTTCTGTATTCTAGTTTAGATATGCTGTTGTAGTAAATAACATCTGAAATGCTGAAGGCTGACCATGAACCGCACATTTCAGACCAAGCATCTCAGTGATGAAGGAGAATTTGGAATGACAACCTAGATACATGTAAGTAGTCAGATTAATAAAAGGGGTTTTTTTAAGAATCCTTTTTGTTTTGATAAAAGTTTATTTGCAATCTGACAATGAGCTTTTTATTTTTTATTTTCAGACTTTTTAGTCTTGAAATACTTTGTTTATAAATTTTGCCTTTTTTTAGTCCAACAGGGTTGTGGGTCAAGTCTTCATCTCACTGCAACAGACTTATTACACTGGTCCTAGTGACTTTGTTCTAAATAACCTATTCTCTATGACATTTCTTTCTAAACAAACAACAAAAAACAAACCCAAAAGTTGAGCTCTGCTATTGAAAAGTTCTTAAATAGATTGAAATTTTTCTGTTCATGCAGGTAAAGCTAACTACATGCATGAAAAATGAATATGTAGCTAGCAAAGTAGTCCACAAGCACTGAAATATTCTTGGCATCTAAGCCATGGGGAAAACCCAATGCATCTAAGAAAGGTTTGCAGCTATCATGTTTGTAAAATAAGATCTTCTTGTTATTCTTCTGGGCCTCTGGAGACCTCTGAAATGCTTTATTGGGGCTAGAGAAAGGTGAAATGGAATTGTGTTTTACAGAATGAACTCCAATAGCAACTGTAATGCTAGTTCATGATGTACCAGGTATATCTACCCTTTTGAGTGTTTGTGCTAATGATAAACCCCAAATGCTATTTAAAATTCACACAGACTTAAAAAAAACCTCTGAATGGACTGTTTTCAGCTGTGAATGCTGGACTTTTTGCAGGATAGAGCTAAAAAATGATCTAGGTGCATTAAAGTTAAATAAGTCAATTAGTAGAAGGACTGTTATCGTACAGTTGCCTGGTAATGACAGTAGATGAAATGGTCCAGATAAAATATGTCCTAAGGCAAAATCCTCTGATCCCGTTAAAAAAAAAAAAAAAAAAAAAAAAAGAGAAAGATTTGTGATCTTAGAAAGTTTGATTACATTATTAATGTGTAAAATGTTACATGCCTTTGCACCTCAATTTTTCTCTGTCTTTACAATAGTTCATTATTCCTCATCAGATACAGGCTCATAGGTCTTCTCATAATTTATGTCTCCTGCCATTTGTTTCAAGTATCCAACAATGAGAATAATTATGCTTGTCTTTTGGTATTCTTTGTTTTCAGGAAACAGTGCATCAGGGAGGCTGTTTCAGAGATGCAGACTCTCGCAGGCAACCAGCCAAAAGAGGCAGAAGTCTGAAAACAGAGCTTTAAAAACTTCAGGTGATTCTTCCCTCATTTATAATTGTAGAACCCACTGTAGTAAGCTAGATTGATTTTTACTAAGCATTTTACTTCAATTTTTCTTTTCTTCCTAATAGTTTATACTATTTCTTATGCTGGGCATCAGAAATATATTACTTGAAGCTGGTTGCATGATTTCTGATTGATAATACCCAGAACCTCAACTTAGAGAAGCTTATAACTTTGCTAAACTTAAGAGGTTGAAGATTTTTGGGCTGCAGGTTTGTCAGAGACTCATCCTATCTTCCGCAAGTTCATCCCTGGCCTTTCTGAGAAATTCACAGGAAAAAAAACATATTGTTCTGCAGCTTAAAAAACATAATCAGTCCTTCTTGTGGTATTCCTGTGTGAGAAGCAGATCTAGAATGTCCACGTACTAGGAGAAAAGACTCAAAGGAAAGTTGTCTATCTGTGAAGTATATCTCCTCAATTGTTTTCATAACAACTAATCTGAGCATATTCATAGTTATTATCCTACAAAAATTCAGTTTACATCTGTTTAGTGGCTACACATCTAGCAGACAGTTTCTTCCAGGAGCCCCTTTAAGACTGAACACATTCCATCTCTTTGTTGGTCTTCAACTTCAAGCTGGAGTGCGCTGTTAGGTCCTGGTGTTGACCTCAGTAAGACTTTCTTTGGAGTTAGTGCTCTTGGGCACTGCAGTGTTGGATAAAGGGATAGAGATTTCAGATGTGACAGTAAACCTCACAGCAGAGTGCAGAAGAAGACAGCTTCCATACTGAAATGGAGCAGCACTAGGCCTTGGATGCACAGGGGTGTGGACAGAATAGCTGTGACAGCACAAAGAGTAATAGACCTGTACAGTGGCAGGACATGGAGGAAAAAAAAAAGGGTAAGTATGTTGGAATGACAGGAACAGGCTATCACCACAGAAAAAACACTAAAACACCTCTTACCAACTGAGGCTATAGGTACCAGAATCCAGTATGCCTCAGATGAAGTGTTTTGTTAACCAGTTAAGATTGCCCATGAAGAAATCTGTTCTGTCACTTTTTGAGAGCAAGCAGAACTTCCAGATTCTTACAGGCGTGTCATTGCTTTATTCTTCGTAGCCTCTCTCTGCTGGATGACTTTATTGACTGCATTTTAATACCTTTTGAAGAACCACAGAAAAAAACCTTTACATTACTCTGGTCTCCATGGCAAAGGTTCAGCTGCTATTGCTTTTGAATATGAATTTCAAGATATAGTACCTTTAATCCTATTAGTGTGTCTAGGAAACAACAAAAAAAAAGAAATAGAAGTTGACTCAATGTTGGAGGTAATCTCCTTTATTAGACTTGTATGAGAATACATGTTTCAAAGAGAAAAAGTATTCAAGAATAGCTGTTCATCTTTCTCAGGTCTCATAGGCTGAAGTGCCATATTTTGATCATATAAAAGGACTGACTGAATTTTTGGTTACCTTATATTAGCAATACCCTTATCCTTTGCCTATACCCTGTTAACACCTGGATAAATCTTAAATGCATTTATAACAAAAAGGAGTTATATTGTGCTGTTAGGGTTCTCTCTACCATGAATAAGCAGACAGTGCTTTAAGTAGTTCATAATAATCATTTAGATTTGAAGGAAAGTTGGTAGGAATGCCTTCTGCTAGGTGACCTTTGCACATGTGTCTGCTACTGCTACATGTAGTACCTAAGAAGATGGTGTTTACTGTACTGGATCCCTCTTGGGAGCTGGGAAAGAGGACATAGCAGCTCTTTGAGGCTTGGCAGAAGATAATCAGAGATGTCACTCCCCACTCCATTGCTGCCAAATACAATTAGAACTTTTGCTGCTGAGAAAGAAATGTAGGGGTTGACCTTAAATCTTAGAATGGAATTTAATACATGTGAAATACTTAATTTTCAGCAGCTGATGCTGTAAGCAGAATGTAGATACTAGTAATAGAGTAGAATTTTTTTTTTCTTGCAATGAATACAAGGTATAAAGTGTTTATTGACTTAAAAAGAAAAACTGAACAAACAGAATAAAGAAGATAGCATGCATGGCTGCTTTGAAGGAAAGAACATTTTTATTTCATACTTTGAAGAAATTGTTCAAGTAGTTCAGCCGTGTAAAAATGTGACCCCTCTAATGCTGCCAAGGGCAGTGAGATCAGGGATAATCTGCTGAGGAAATGCAGCTCACGCAAACCAAAAGGAGAGTTTTAAACTTACAACACCAGTTTTTCCAAGAGTGAAGCACACGCAGAAAGGGACACTTGCACTGTTCTTTGCTTGCTTAGGAATCCTATTACCTGTTTTGAGGAATGTTCTCTCTGCTCTTTTCTGTGGATGCATGTGGATGTGAGGGACCATCTGATGTATCTTCTCCCTCCATACTCCCTTTTCTTTCCAGTTAAAAGGTCCATATAAGAGTAAAGCAACTTTAGGAAAATGGTATAAAAGTTATGTTACATCTTTCATTCTTCTTCTTCCAAAAGAATTGCAGGATAACTGTCAGGAAAAGCCTGACCAAATTACTGCTTGCAGCATCATTGCATAGTGATACAGAAACTGATGCATCCATCTTTGCTGTGATAATGGGTGATGTGCACATGCCAGCCTTATCATGATTCCGAGGGTGTGTAAGATATTATTCATATTAGTGTGATACTGTAGTGCCCTTGTACACTGCTGCACACAGCCTCTGGCTCATAGTTTCTGCTGTAAAATTTATGCAGTACTTTCTGTACTTAATAGAAGTGATAAGGAAAAAGTATTTCCTCCTTACCTGTCCCTTGCAGATCAGTGTTGCCAGGGCTTTGTGGTTCTGTGAATGCTGAAGGAAAGTGTCTGAAAGAAGGGTTCTCTTACATAGGTAGTCCTAGGGTCCTCGCATCAACATGAGATAGACGAAGTCTCATAGAGCAGGTCTTTCCAATTAGAGCTATTCCCTTTCCAACATCCTTGCTTCTCCTAAAATGACAAGACACGTTCAAGGACTTCTTATCCTTGGAATATTATAATTGGTTTTTTTTTTGGTATCCCTGTTGTGAAAAACTCCAATGAAATTGCTCAATAATCCCTTGCAATCCTAAATATTAGGTCCTATTTTAAAAAATCTAATCCTCTAGTGTTGTTCTGTGTGGTGTGGATGAATCTCTGGCCATGGCTAGGTTTGTGCTTCCAGGCTTGCTGCCTGGATGGACAGTAAATCTGGTCTCCAGGATCACTTTTCCTAGGACAGTGAGTGCATACATATTATGTGACATAGAGTATTAAATTACTTTTTGTTTAAGCTTTTCAAGTGATAAGCTATAATACCAGTTAGTCACATGAGGAGCTTGGTGAAAATGTATTTCCTAGGGTTTGTGAAGAACTACAATACAGGCATCATAGAAAAGCTCAAAGGCAGGATTTGGGTGATGTGATAATTAACTTATGGAGCATCCACTGAATAGTGAGGATAAAAGGTAATCTCAAATAACTGTCCATTTAGTGACTGTTGCCCACCCTGTGAGCTCAACAAGAATGAGACACTGCAGAAAAAAATAATTAAAAAGAATGTGATAATGATGCTAAATAATAATTGGGAAACAGGGAGAGACCCTGAGAAAGAACTATATTGACAACTTTAATTCTGACTTTAATTTAGTGCTTGACTATGTGTCCTCACTGTTCTTTTGAGTAGTTCTGTCATACACATACCCATGTTTATCTATGTACACACACCCTCTTTGCAAACTCCTGTAGTCCAAAGAATAATTTTCAAATTTTAGGGAGGGGCAGGGGGAAAGCTCCCTTTGTACTTAGGAACATGAAATGATTGTGTTGTTTTTTCCCCCCCGAGGAAGTCTGAGCCAGTGAAAACATGGGATTATAATGAAATGTCTCTTCTGGATAGTTCTGAATCTTACAAGTATTGCTGTATTGGAATTCACTAATGACTAAAGAGCAATCACTTCAGAGTGACTGTCGAGGGGCCCTATAGGTCAACTTAAACCAAAAATTATTTATTTAAAACTGTAGCAAAACCAGATTTAGGTATGTTGCTACTGAAACTATCAAGGTACCTATTATGCACTTATCTATTACTTTTGTTCATCCACAGGGATTATTTCTCTAAGGTATATGTAAGGGCATAACTAATGTTACTTTAGCTCTTTCAGGTTTGATTGATCAGTGGTTGTGTTTTATGTTTTTCTCAGTCTCACAGAGAGTTTATCAGTGCCGTCTCTTCCTTAGCTCTGATTCCTCTTTCTCCATATATTTATTTGTAAGCTAAAAATGGCTTCCTATCATATGAGCTGGCATCAACATTTTTTTGTAAAGGCAATAACATTGTTTTCTAAAGCATCTTTCTATTCTATGGGCAACAGACTAGAGGAAACTTTATGTCTTGCTCTCCTCCTTGCCCTGTAACTTATTTTGGCTTTCATCACTCAGCACTTCTCTTGTTTTCTAATTCTTTCCTAGAGCTGTTTCTGCTACAGCTGAAGTCTATAAGGTCAAAATATCAATTTTCTTGAGTGGGCTGGGATGGTATACTTATTGTAGCAGAGGAAAATGGTGGTGGTACACTTCTTTGCACTTCAAACTTTGTTCCTTCACCCTCCTTTATGACCGCTTTGCCTCTTCTGGGAAGAGAAACCCCAGGCACAAGTTAGTGGAATTCACCAAGTTAGGAACGCGCTGATTTAGAAGGAGATTATGCAGGAACGAAATGTAACCTTAACAGTAATCCTGAAGCATTAAAAGTTGAGCCACTTTGTAGCACTTTGCCCTTCAATACCCTTGCTCTGTGTCATTCTACTACCAGATCTCTTGCTTTGCTCAGGAATCAAATCACCAGTGCTATGTTTGCCACAGTAGTTTGTTTCCTTCTTCTTCATTATGATAGTACCGGAGCTTCAGTTTCCCTTTCTTCAAACCTGACTGACTCTCTCTGCTGAAGTTTTTAGCAGTTTTGAGGTGCTCCTCTTAGTGATGTGCCCAGGGTATTGTTTTTGGTTTCTGTGTTATCTTTATATTTACCTTATCAGCAACACTTTTGCTCCTGGCCAGTGATATTGGTATGCTTATAGCACCCAGATATGTTCCTTCTTTCTTGTCTGCTCACGTACTCATCAATAATTCTGTTTCTACCTCTCTTATCTCCCTGTTGGAGTGATACAACTGCTTTAAAGATAACAAAAACAGAAATTCTTTTCTTCCCCTCTGATTCTCACTATTCATCTTTTTTTTTTCTCTCCAGAAACATTTGTGTCATTTTTGTTGCAATTGCCAAGAAAATACCTTTCTAAAAACCTGCTGCTCTTCCCTGGACCCTTCTTTCCTGCACCGCCAAAACACACAGGTATATTTTTAAGCAGTTCACTGTGATTTTTAATTTTGATTCAGTGGATAAGCCTTTCCATGCATCTCTTGGTTTATGCCTCAACATCAAATATATTAACTATACCTATTTCTTCATTTTCCTACCCTCTACAGTCTCTTAAAGCTCATATAAATCAGACCATTTTTTCACTTTTCACTCATGATCCCCATCTTTTTTGAGAACTATATATTGTTAGTCTAGCCTTATCCTTATTACGGCTCTTCTGTTTATTCTTATCAGTTCCCTAACTACCTACCAATTCAAATTTTTCCTTTTGGCACAATTTTCTCATTTCTTGTTTTTTCTATATCGTGCTTTTCTCATTTTGTCCTTTGTAAATTTTTTTATTATCTCCTTTCACTTCTTATTTGTTTCCATAGCTTAAATCTTTTCTTCAAAGGAGTTTCTGTGTTTTGCTATTTGTTAATCCCAAGCATACTGTCTTTCATGGATCAACATTGCTTGTTTTCTTTACTAGGCAGCACTGCCTGGAAGGTGTTGAGTTTGCCTGATGGGGTTTTTGTTGTTGTTGTTGTTGCTTATTTCTTTATATAATCCTCTGCCAAGTGTCATATTGGAAACTGTTACAAGGGTTATGGGTCTTTTATTTCCAGATTCATTATTATTCTATTTCTGCTCAGAACTAGGGAAATTTTAGGATTATATTTCCCACAAAGAAAAAAAATGTAAGAAGACTTCTTATGAAAGGTTTCAAAGACATAAGAACCCACAAGCATCTTATTTAGTGCTTGAAAAATAATTGCATTGGGCAATCCAAGTGTGGAAGGGAGAGGAAAACTTTGGAAAGGGTTCAAGGCCCAGCTAAATGTAACACCTTGGGCTGCAGACAGTTTCTTGGCTTTTTTTATCCTATGCATTTTCATCCCATGTGCCAAATACAGTTGGTCACAGATTTCAGAAGTGCTGAATGAGCCACAAGGAAAAAGAAAAAAACCTACAAAGCTATGCTTCATGAGTCCCTGGAAGTCTGGAGGCAGAACTCAACTGTGAAAGTCAAAGTAAAACACTTTCAAATTGGGGATTCATCATAATGTTAAGGGTCCTGATTTCATCTCAAGTCTTTCTGTATTTGACATAACACTCAGCTCTTGGAGATAGATACTTTTGGTGCAAGTCTCCCTCCTCAATAAACCCCACAGAGAAAATATATGTCCTTTATGTCTCTAGAGGAAAGAACACTGGATGTCACTATGTCTGAAAGGTTCATAAACCAGAATGTAGCTGTTGTAAGAAGAATTTTAAAATTTAATTTTATTTTTTTTTAATCATATAATGATTTTTAAATACTTCCTCTTGATTTGTTGGAGAGGTGATTTGTCATTTCCTCTTACAATCAGAGCTTGCCAGTACAGAATACAAATAGCACTCGTTCCTACCAGAGGTAAGGAGATGTGGAAGAATCACTTCCTTTGGTAGGGCTTTGTAATAGACGGGACAGTGAGGGAGAGGAGTATTTCCATGGAAAATTCACTGAAGAAGCTGGGTTTGTATGACACAGTTACTGGAGTAAATGCTCCATCATGTACAAACTGAGGAAACTGGGAGAGAGTTATGAGAAACTGTTTGATGTTGAGGCATTCCTGCAAAGGTAACTATCTCTTAAAATGCTCATAGACTTAGCTAAATCTGGAGTGTGTCTACTCTTCTGGTTCAGTGGTATGAAGATTGGAGACCTGTAATAAAGCGTGCAGGCTCTTTAAAGACCTGGAAGGATGGCTGGCTTCCCTGTACAATTCAGTGATGCACAGCTGCAGGGATTTAGACCAAGAATTTGATTTCCTGTCTAGCTTATAGGAACTGGCACAGAAAGAGAGGGGAGAATGACAGTGCTTCTCAGAAAAGGAAAGGAAAGCTTTAGGAAGGGAAGTATGAGGGATCCCGTTCTTCGCTGCATAGAGCTGCCCTGGGATTTTTATGGGGGGAGGAAGGACAGACAGGGAAGTTAAATAATAAGAGCTGGTCAGGACATCTCTCACTGGACAGGGTGTCATGATGCTCATTATCCTGAAAAGTGACATCAATCTGTGGCTACTTGTTATTAAAACAGCAGGCCCAGTTCAGGGACTATGATAGCCAATTTACTGCTGCTTCCTTGACACCTCATGAGACCGTCTAGATACAGAAGCAGTTCAGCACATTCTTTAGTTTGCATGTCATGTCAGATGGCAGAACATGGCTATAGTGCTTTTGGACCCTAACCAGTTTGTGTGGGCACTGCTATGCTGAACCAGGTGTATTTGAGTGCACCCTCAGTAACTTTGCAGGTGACACCAAACTAGGTGTGAGTGTTGATCTTCCTGAGGGTAGGAAGGCTCTCTACAAGGACCTGGACAGGCTGAGTTGATGGGCTAAGGTCAATTGTATGAGGTTGAATAAGGCCAAGAACTGGGTCCTGCATTTCAGTCACAACAACCCCAGCAACGCTACAAGCTTGGGGAAGAGTGACTGGAAAGCTGCCCAGCAGAAAAGGACCTGGGGGTGCTGGTGGGTAGCCAGCTTAACATGAGCCAGAAGTATGCCCAGGTGGCCAAGAAGTCCAATAGCATCCTGGCCTGTATCAGGAACAGCGTGGCCAGCAGAAGCAGGGGAGTGATTGTGCCTCTGTACTGGTGAGGCCTCACCTTGAGTCCTGTGATCAGTTCTTGGCCCCTCACTACAAGAAGGACATTGAAGTGCTGGAATGTGTCAGAGGAGAGCTACTAATCTGGTGAGGGGTCTAGAGAACAAGTCCTATAAGGAGAGGTTGAGGAAACTGGGCATGTTTAGTTTGAAGAAGAGGAGGCTGAGGGGAGACCTCATTGCCCTCTACAGCTACCTGAAAGGAGGTTGTAGAAAGGTGGGTGTTGGCCTCTTCTCCTAAGTGAGTAATGAAAAGACTAGAGGAAATAGTCTGAAATTGAAGCAGGGGAGGTTTAGAGTGGATATTAGGAAGAATTACTTCATTGAGAGGGTGGTCAGGCACTGGAAGAGCCTGACCATGGAGGTGGTGGGGTCACCATCCCTGGCAGTATTTAAGAAATGTGTAGATGTGGCACTTTAGGGCATGCTTTAGTAGCTGAGATCATAGGGGGGGGTTGTGTGTGTTTGGTTGGACCCTGTGATCTCAGAAGTCCTTTCCAACCATGATGCTTCTGTGATTCTGTGAGTTGTTAGCCTGAGGAACATGTGTCCTGTGATCCCCTGAAAGATGTAGACAGATCTGAAACTGTGAGATGGATGTAGACTGATGAAACTGGTTGGCAGCCTGGACTCAACATGTGGATATTTTTCTGTCTTCTGCACTGCAGGGTGTTGTATTTTCTGCACTTCCAGATTCGCTCTGGAAGAAATAGTTCTCATGGGGAAAAACTCCTCCAAAGTATAGTTTCTTCCACACCCTGAAAGACTGCTCATGCAGACTCACAGCTGGGCTGTGTTAGCAACAAATTATAGGAATTGACAGGTATCTAGTTGGGCTAATTTGGGATTAAGGGGTGGGAGGGAAGAGATTTGCATGTTCTTCCCACGTATTGCAAGGGAATTTTGGTTTCAGGCTGCCTGCAGGTCTTTCTGCAAAAGTCATAATGTGGCATTCTGTCATATCAGCAGTTGATTCTTATTTTTCTCATTGTCTTTTTGTACAGGCATATTCAAAAACCATTATATCTTTATGTACATTTTAGGCGTTTCACTCCAAACTATGATCCTAAGGACCTTGTACTTGTTACCATTGAAATTTGGGGACAGCTGAGTCCTTTGTCTTGTCTCCTCCTCTTCCCTGGCACTTGCTCTTGTGAAATAAATCCAAATTAATGTCTCTGCACACATAGAGATACCACCACTTCAATATCATAGGAAGAATTAAAAATCAGATTGGAAAGGACTTCTGGAGGTTAGGGAGATTAGGCTCCCCCTTGCAGTCATAGGTTCATGACAGTAGGTCAACTGTGGCTCTGCCCAGCTAAGTCCTTCTGTAAACATCTGAGGATGCTGTATCCATCCTCTCTCTGGGCAGTGTGTTTCCGTATTGTGCCACACTCTAATGTGAGGAAATATTTCCCAATGTCCAACCTGAACCTCACAAAATGTTAACTCATGGATGCTGCCCCTTACATTAGTATCTGGCACTACAGAGAAAAGTCTGGCTGTGTCGTCTTTGTAACTGTCTCTCAAATTGCTGTAAGCTGCTGTGAGATCTCCACTTAGCCTCTTGTCTGCAAAACTGAAGCCCAGCTTCCCTCAGCTTCTCATCACAAACCCTGTGTTCATGCTCCTTGACCTATCCGATAGCCTTCTGCCAGTTCTTTTTCTCCTGGCCACAATATATGCCAGGTGTAATCATTAGTGCTGACCAGAGGGTAAGAGCATCTTCCTTGGATATGTTGTCTATGGCCCTTCAAATGTGGCCTGGTGTGGAGTTTGCTGTATACACAGAACAACTATGGTATTGAGTCTTATTCAGCCGAGTGTCCACCATCACCCTACATCCTTTTGAATCCTTTTCAGTTGCTTCCCAGTCTGTTCTGATGCACGGAGTCCTTTCTTCTCAGCTACAAACCTTTGTGCTTCTCCTTGTTGAATTTCATGAAGTTTCTGTTGGCCAAATTCTCCTGTTCCTTTGGATTCAAATTCTACCATTCAGCATGCCAGCTACTCCCCCTCTGCTAGTCAAGTCACCTTCCCTGATTGCCATGATTTTGCATAGATTGTAGACAGGGACCTTGCTATCACATCAACCAGCACTTTCAGCACTCTTTAGTAAGTTCTGCAGTTCTGGATTAGCTTTACTGTACAATCTGCAACCAGTTGCTCTCCACTGTTGACTGTCCTCCTCCCCAAACTCTGTGGTAAGCACAAAGGAATTGGGCAAGGCTTTAACTTTGAAGACTATGGAAAAAGATAAGCATTGAATATATATTGCCACTTTTTATGTTGTCTGCCTCTGTGCCTGTGCTGAATTACACATTGTCTGTACATGTGTTGTTGGGATGTACCCAGAAAGCTCTTAAGTGTAAACTGCTGCTGATATAAAAAAATATATGTTTGTATCATGGCAGATTGACCCTCTTTGTAATACTCAAAACTTTGTCTTAGTGGAGGTGCAGCATGTTCTTTTTGAAAATATCTGTTGAAAATGTCACAGGCAAGCTTCAACACTTACATCAGTGTGAAATGCTTTCCCTTAGGTTTTATATGGTTTCAGAGAACAGTAATGCTGATACAGTGAGTGTAGCTCATCTGGCACATGGAATTTGCTAAGTTGCACTGTGATGTAATACTCAGCATGCTTTAGAGAGGGGTCCACAAAAGTAATGTGGAGGGAGACAGACTAATCTTTATACTCAGGATGCTTGTTACGTTTAGGGTATTTGTGTTCCCACCAGGACAAGGGCAACAGAACTGTGTGAGACTGACATCCTCCTTTGTTTTACTTCTACTGATAGGTAACGATCCAAACAAGAGTTGACCAGGACAGCCTGATACCATCTGAAACAAGAGACAATCAAATTATCTGAGACATTGGAAGAATTTTATGGCAGTGGACCAGAACTGCAGGAGAAAGGCATGTCTTTCATGGCTCAATGGGATGCTTAAACATAGTGCTTGTGTAACTTGGTAAAGAGTTCAGATAAAAAGATTATGAAACAAACCATCCCCCCNNCCCCCCCCCAAATTCTCACTTCAAAGAAGTAGTTTCCTTATAAGAATGAAAGGTAGTGAGCTCATAACAAACAAGTCAAACCACAAGTGCTTTGTGTAATAGTGACCTGGTGCAGGCAGCAGAGATGAAGGGCTCGTTTCCTTGTAGGATGGGAACTGAGGACTGCTGAGGAAGCCACAGCAGACCATACACCTTCTGAGCTCAGAGACTGGCAAACGTCCACCCAATGTCTGGCATAATTTGGAGTGGTTTCAGGAAAGCTTCAGTTACCTGCTACGTCCCTAGGCCCCTCATAGCTCTGTGAAAGAGGCTGGATCTATGAGCCACGCTTCTCAAGAGAGCCCATGTCCCACATGCCAGCATCATCTCAATGGACCCTTCATCAGCAGGAATTGGGAAAAATGCCAGCAAAAGCCCATTGTCTTAGCTTTTCCTTGTGGAAAATAAGCCTTGTGTAAAGCTTCCTGCTGCCTTGTGCTATTTGTGCTGTTGCACAACATCAAAAGGTAAGGTTTGTATCTATCCTAAAAATACATCTGGGAATATAGCTAATGTTTCAGGACACAAGTTTAACAAGTAGAATTAAGCTCACAAGGAGTACTTTCAGTCACAGAAGTATACTAACAGTTAGGTACTCTATGGATTTCATTTTATCCTCAGGAATATCTGAAGATTAGTGGTTCTCATAAATGCTGAACCTTGAGGCACAACTCTTTTTGTCTATGTAAGAGTAGTTGTGTGAAGATTGCAAAACACTGCCACCTCTCTAATAATTAAAACTTCCATGACTAAATAAATGTCCAGCGAGTCCTATTTGAGGTTATTAGTATGCTGAGGTACTACCGCAAGGCAATGTTGTGGTGATTTTAAGTATCAAACTGTCTTATCTGCAGGTGAGAAGTGCAGCAGACTCTCATTATTCATCATCATCAATGCACATGAAAATAAATTGCACTTAAATATTCAGTAGTTTTTATACCTTTAAGCAAAAGTTAATAAGGAGTAATGGTCCAAAAAGTGAAAATACTGATTACTGTGAAAATACTTTTCGCTATTCATGAACTGTTTGTAAACTGTATTTGGATTCTGCAAATCTGTTCAGTGGACCATACAGATGAAAGATTTTCAATTTACATGTGCAAACTACTTAGCTTGACTATTTGCCCCCTCTGATATATGGCTTGTTGTTTGGCTACATAGTTGTTCCTGGACTGAAGGACAGATTTTTAGGCAGTAGAATACTGAATAGTAAATATTTGTGCTGCTGCATTGAAAAACTCAATTATGTGCAGGCTTTTTGCAGAGAATAGATATTTTTCAAGCATTCACATGAATCAAAAAGCTATTCACTGGAATGTTTATGAACTTCAAAGCAGGGGTACATGAACAGAAAAGAGCATAAGAGTGCTTCAGAATTCAAAGAGACATTCTTAAACATCACTTGGCTGTGCCAGCCTTAGGCCAAGTGTCAATGCTGTCTCTCTGCTTACTATTTAATATTCAGGTGATATATGCACTGAACATTTGGGATGGCAAAGTGCTCTAAGTTTATATTTTTCTTAAAATATTTATGTCATCTAGGCATTGTAATCTAGGGGACTGCTTAGAACTGCAGGCAACTGGGAAAGGGAATCAAGGCATTAAAAATGACTGCCAGCCTTCACAGGAGACAAAACTTTATTCTTATTCCTTCTTCATGAAAGCTAGCTTGACACTGTTTGACTGGGCAAATGATCCTGGGACCAGGGAGAGTGTGAACAAGTTGCCTCCTGTTGACTGTTAAGGGACTCCAAAAGAGGGCTGGGGAGAAATATCTGACAATTTTTATTTTGTTTATGGGGAATTTCTGAAGTTGCACCAGACCACCATGGGGAGACTGAGAAGAATAGAGAGTAACTTGAAACTGGCCAAACTGGGTAGTTTGGACTGCAAATGTCATGCTTGGAGCACACTGTGGTTTTTTTTTTGATTAATGAGTAACAGGCAGACTTATCATTCATCTCATGATTCTTTGGCAAAGAAGGAAACACTGGAACTGGGAGGGATATGCCATGCAGGAGAGTGATTAAGTATTGGAACAGGCACCTGGAAAGTGTTATATCTCCATCCTCAGAGACTTTTCAAACTTGAGCAGGGCCTGGACTAAACTGATTTCACTGTGAAGTCAGCTATGCCCTGGGTAGTGTGGACCAGAAGTCCCACCTAATCTGAATCTTTCTATGATTCTACATGCTGAAAGAGGTGCCCCCAGAGAAAAGGCAAAGGGCATAAGGTGTGAGATTTATATATATATATATATCTCAGCTGCAGGGGAGAGTTCCAAAGAGCATGATAGATGGAGTCTCCTCTCTGCAGCAGGAGCCTTCCACAATTTCCTTATTCAGCCTTGATTTTTCTCTCATGGTCTTTATTTCATCTCTGAAGTCATGGGAACTGAAATTTTATGCTACATTTTTCTCCCCTTATCAGAGAAACATTGCTTTGTATTATGTTGTCTGTCTTGTCTAAAAACACTTTTAGCATGTTTTTAAACAACATAAATATCAGACTAGGAAGAGACTTACTGTGCAATTAGATATAACAGTATGAAATGAAGAGGAAGGTTTAGGACAGATAATGAGGATGCCTTTCATTGCAAGACTTCAAAGGGTGTAGCAGAATTGTTTAAGTCATTTAAAACTAGTCTGAGCAACTTCTTGAGACTCACACTGCATAGAAATATTCTAGATCCCTCTTCTGCAAGCTACTGAGCTCTTGTAAGTCCAATTAGAGAGGACAGAGTACGTATTAGACCCCAGTTTTGTTATATCCCAACAATTTCTACACTAACACATCAAAATCACTTTATAAATATTTAATGATGCATGTATTGACTTAAACTCTTAGCTTTCTTAGCAGAAAGTACTTCTAGTCATCTAAAAGCTTGACAAGATCTTATGGATACATACACAGGGAATGAGTGGAAAACTTTCTTTTCTGGGGTTATCTGCAATAGCTAGATGGAAGCTAAAATATGCTTAGTGTATTTAAAATACATGGTTGGCTTCATTATGTAAGTAAAAAAGGTTACTAGACAGAAAGTCCAAATGTATTACCTATAGCAATGATTGGTGGACAGCTGTAACTGTTACAGAGGAAGAAATATGGGCTCTTCGACTTTGATTTACTTCAGTAGCTGTAAAAGTGAAGCTGTGAGAGAAGAGCCCTGGTGTAACTTCTAATCACCCCAGGGCAGTGCAGACATCTGACCACAGGATGGCCAGTACCCCACATCCAGTGAGATATTCCTTTAGATGATGGTGGTTCATGACTGTCTGGATCATGTCTTGCTTGGCTTTATAAGTTCTCTGGTGTGACAGGCCAGATGTCACCAGGTTATTATCAAATTATTAAATTATCAAATCAACTTTTAAAAAAATTATGTATTTATTTATTTATTTAAGAACAGGCTGAAACATTGAGAAACTTTGTTTTGTAAAATATGCAACCTTGTGTTTGACCATGGAAATAAATTAAAAAGTAAGTAACCACCTGCATAGATCACAAGTTTAAAGCAAGGATAGTCTGCTTTGAGAGGACAGTCATAAGTTGTAGAGTTAGGGCAGCTGAAAGCTGCTGAGAACTGGATTTGAACTTTTGCAAGGGTAACTCTGCCATCTATGAGAGAGAGTGCCTCAGTCTCACAGTTTCTCCATGCTTGCACCAAGTACGCTGGTGAAATTTCAAGCAGTTACCAGACATGTATGATGCATAGTTTACAGATATTGGTATTATAGAGTGAATCAGATCTGGGAAGAAAGTGAAAGATAGCTGTTTAGTCAGTGAAATGACTAATGATCAAGGTTATGAAGGACTTTGTATTTTAAAGTGTTCACAGTGAAAAATGGTGCAGGAAACATTGGCTCCTTGCATGCTGATGTGCCAAGTCACCCACCTCAGCTTCTCATTTAAGTAAAGTACTTGCAACAGTACTCTCGTCAATGGAAAAGTATTATTGTATAACAGTACTTTTCCATTGATGAGAGTACTGTTACGTGTGTGAGGGAAGATGGCCTTTCTGTACTACCTGGAATATTTTCCAGTTAGCATTTTGTTATACACTGTGATTTGTGGAGAAAAAATATGTTTAAGCCCAATGAGGTGTCAATGTGTTTATACAGAATCTCATGAAAATGCAGTTGTAGCAGAGGACAAGAAAGCTGGGCCATTGATTGTCTCACTCATGAAACTCCCAGACCAGCAGCAGTATCAGACCTAGTAGCAACTGCATGTAATATCTGGTCATATACACTCTTTGTAGTAACTCATGTTACTGCTACCAGATCAAGGGAAGAACCTGATATACTTGTTATGGTCTGTTGTTGGCATTTTACTCAAGATGATAAAGTGTCTGTGATACTGAAAGTGGGCATCCTACTGTCAAGCACCTTGAATACAAGAGCTTTCATTCCAGAGTAGTTACTGAAAAAATTGTATCTCTCATTTTGACTTCAGTTACATTAGGAGTTAGCTCTGTAAATGCAGAGAGCTCTGTTCTCCCTGGGAATGTTCTCCAAGTTCTGGTCTTTCTGACCACTAATTGAACAATAATGCCCTGAGATGTGTAAATGAGATAACCAGTGTAGCTGACACAGAGCTCAGACACTCACTGTATAATATTGTCCTTGTTACTTGAAAGCTTTCTATTTCAGAAGACAATACTTTAAAGTATCGATAATTTTTGTCGTTATATTTCACACACCCTGTGAAAGAAAAATACTGTTTATCAGCACAGCAAATTTTAAGCTATGCTTATATTATCACAAAAAAAAAAAAAAAAAAAAAAAAAGAAAGCTGATAATCTTGCACAGATTTCTGTGAAGAAGCTATATTTGAAAGTCTGTAAATTGTTAAAAAGGAGTCTAATTATAAATATAATTATAAATAATTTTTACTTTCTGCTCACATATCTTGTTTTCATTTCTGTCTTTCATTCTTGTCTGCCATTACTTTAAAGCAAAAAAAGTCCAATCCTGCTCACGTAGGTCAATTCACGCCAATTCCCACCAGATGTCAGTATGATATAGATAAAAAGAGGTACCGATGCAAGAAGAAATATTCCAGCCCTGCAAAGCTTTTCTGCCGGAATTTATTAGTCATGGCAGTCTTGTAAGGCACATTCATCTCTTCAGATCCAGGATAATGGAGTCTATAAGGAACAGCCTTTACTCTGATGGTGCTGGCATTCACCCAGGATGCCAAAATGCCAGGGTTGAGTCTCTGATTTTGAACTCAGGGCAGAGTCTGGAGCATAGAGATGTTCAGTAATTAGGACAAGTGGCAGGAAGGAGATTGCATTTGTTTGTGAGTACCTTGAGTTTTCTGGTTTTACTGTTTATCATATACATTCCTGTGGCCAAAATGTGAGAAAAAGCCCTCTGCTTTTTCATCTCTCTAGCACCTCCTTGAAGTTTTTATCTCTAAGGCAGTAATAACACTTAACTGGAACCTTTTGTCCTTGCAATACTCACATTTTCTAGATTTTCCTATGTTATTCCAACATTTCTTCCCCCACCTCATCTCTGAAATTCACCTTAAAATAATCTGAAAATAAAGATACAGCTATGTGAGAGCCATTTCCAAGTGAAAATTGCTGCTTTGAACACTGGGAGAAAAAAAATAGGAATTCTTCTTGTGGAGTCACTTGTTGTTTGGTTGGTTGGTTTTACAGCCACCTTGTCTCATTCCTGGCAAATTGAGTCACTGAAGACTTCTGAATTCTGCCTGCATGAGTGACAACAATGCAATTAAAAGAAGGTGCTACTGAAAAAAAACAGGCCTACTTTTTTCTTCATGGGACAAGATTTCTGACCAGAGGTGGCTGTGCCTGGGATTGGTGGGTAGACATTTACTGTAGGAGATAAGGGAATTTTATTGAAGTCTTTACCATTTGCTTGTTTCTCATGCTGTCTGAGAATGTCTGCTATTCCTCAGCCTCTTTTCCCACGGCTTCATGCCTTGGATTCCTCCCTGTCCTGTGACAGGTGATAGGTCATCAGTGGAGGTGGAGATTGGTTGCTTCCTTCACATCAAGCTCTATTTATCCCTGTTTTAGCAAGGTAGGGTTGGAAAGGACCAGTCAGGATCTCAAGGCCACCATCTTAAGCAACTGGCTAACAGCAAATGACAAAAAACCTTAGAGACTCGACAAAAAGATCAAAAGAGATAACCACCTATCTCCTGATTCTAGGGAAGTGTTCAGGACATATCTTCCATCTGGAACCTACCTAACCTTTAAAAACCCACTTCCACCTAGTCTCCCTTGTGGGGAAGAGGAAAATCCAGAAACGTGAACTGACTCCCTTCAGATCAGCCTTGGTACTATGGAGTCCACAATCTTCCATAATCCTCACCAGAGCTTCACCCAGCTTCCATAGCCAGACTGGGTAAGGCAAGAACAGGATGGCATCTCTTTTATTGTGCAAACTCTGACATTCATTTTTCAAAATTACCAAGGAGTGTTGTACAGCAGACTTTTTTATATGCCTCATTATACTTTTTTGGCTAGTGTATTGCAGGCTGCCATATGGCTCAATATAAAAATCTTTATGGGTATCTGCTGTCTCTCATAATACATAAAGATATGTTAATTAACACTAATTAAATCAATCTAAAACATATATGAAACATAGCCCTACAAATTAGATAATTGAAGTATGTTGGCCAAGTCCTTAGCTTTTGGCTAAAGGCTAACTGTTCAAAGTTGATGTTTCATGAAAGCACCAATAACACTCTCCTGCTCTGCCTGTGCTTGTGCTGTGCAGACATTCCCAGTGCTGGTGATTTTTCTTATTCATTGAAGGTACAGGAATGTAAGTGTGCATGTTGTCATTTTGAGCACAGCTGGAAAAACTAGTTGCAAGACAGTAGCATTTCTTGTTGATGCTCTGAATAGGTGAATTTTTTTTCTCGAGTGTTCTTCTGACATCAGTGGCCAATGTGGATTTGTGGGCCGAACCTGGCTTATGCTGTAGCAGGCCTGAATTTAAAATGTGAGTTAAGAAGTAGGAAGCAAAGGGTGGATTTGCTTCCGTGATTGTATCTGAAAAGTTGCTTTCTAGAATACTGAGCAAGCACAAAGTATTGTCACAGGAAGAAATGTCTCTAACTCAAGGAATTTCACTAAATGTATGGCCACCTAATATAAGCCATTAATTACTGTTTTAGACATTGAGAAAAGACAGGAAGACAAACAATTAAACAAATACTTAGGGAAACACTTTTCCTCCCCTTCCTCAGGATCAACTGAAGTCCAGCACCTCTCCTCCTTTCTTCCTAGTTTCCACCTCCTTTGATCCTGTGTGCTACAGTAAGTCCCCACTAACGCCTTTGGGTCCATAGTGGGTGACACAGAAGGTTGATTCAGCATGTAAGGTTCTTTCTGCTAATTGTTGCTTCTTGCTCTTTTCCTCTACTGCTCCTTGCTTCTCTCTGCTCTGGCCTGGGATCCTCCATGAGCCACGATTCCTTCAGGGATGACCCTCTTCTGGCATGACTTATCTGCAAGCTGCCATACATTGTAGTTGTCCCTGCCATAGTGTGCTTTGCTCATAGGCTTCTGTCCCCAAGGGTTGTCCCTACCCTGGTGTTAGTCACCCTCAGCTGCAGGCCTTCTTCTGTGTCGTCACTGCAATATGAGTTGCCCTCAGCCACAGTCCCTCTGGGGTCACTGTTCCAGCATGGCTTATCTATGTCATAGTCTCTCCAGGGTGTCCTTGTCCCCTTGTGGGGACACCCATGGGCTGCAGTCCCTCAGAGAAAAACTTATTCTGGCAGGGAGTGGCTCCTTCCCAGGGGGTGTCTCCAGCAGTGTCCCCAGCAGCATTTTCCATGTACCCTCCTCCCTTCCATTTCTCCAAATGTGTCTCTTTACTTTCTCTTCGCGCGTCTTCTTTGATTTGTCCTCTTGTGTCTCCTGTCCGCAACACTTGCTACCTTTTCATAAATATGCCTCAACAGAGTAGCATGTGCTCTTCTGATTGCTTGAAATTTTGAGGTATGGGTTGTTTTCATGTTTCAGAGCTGTCTGGACATGGCTGTGATCAGTCCAAGGCAGTTCATGGTCTCCTCCCACACAGGTCATCCCTTAAGTCCTCTGCTACCCAAACCCTGCCAGCTATGCCGAGTACAAGTATTCTCAGTGGGGCATGAAGAATGTCCTAGCTTACCCTCCAGATGCTTATAAAATACAAACAGCTACAGCTGTACACAGCTCTGTTATCCAGAAAGAAACAGTCAATGCAGCAGTTAAAATAGGAAAGAAAGAGAGAGAGAGAGAGAGAAAGAGAGAGAGAAAGAAAGAAAGAAAGAAAGAAAGAAAGAAAGAAAGAAAGAAAGAAAGAAAGAAAGAAAGAAAGAAAGAAAGAAAGATTATTTTTTTTTCTGAAAGATTTCTTCAGCTTGTATATTTTCTTTCAGATTACTTATTTATTTTAAGGAACCAAAGGGTTTGCTGATAGAGGCATACAACCTTTTATAGGCTAAAATAACAGCAATATATCTGCTGCTGTAACTTACTGGCAGCTACTAAATCAATGACAATAAAACATCAATGGTTAACACTGTACAGTTTATTCTGAAAAAAAGAATAATCTATGAGGGTGCTCATTTTGACTCTATAGTTATGCACAAAAGAGAACTCAGTCTACAGCTGGGCATTTGGCATCTGCATTACATAGAAAACCATGTCATCTCAAACCACTGGTGTTAGAACCAGACCCAGAAAGAAGTGTAGGGGCTGAAGGGCAAAATTCCTGATGTGGACACTGATTTCCTGTTTGATCTCAAGAAATCTCTAATCTTTGGGGAAAAGCAGGGCTGCTGGTGTCTTCCCTTTGGTAAAATGTGAATAGCATCAGGTTTTCATCAGTTATTGGAGGGTCCCTGATGGAAGGCACTAAGCAAGTATTGATTATAGCAGTTGTGTTGTAAATGTTGTCTGGAGCAGAATTCAGTTCATAGTTTTCCCACAGGGACAGGAGAGCCAGCATCATGAGAGAACTTGCACATGATGTAAAATAACCTAGGTTTCTAGTTCAATTGGTATAGGTTGCTTATAGATAAATACTTGTTTGGAATGAAATGATACAACACTCACTTGGTTGGGGTTTTTTGACTATTAAAGTTACTTAGAAGTAAATTTTATTCTTTGTGTTGTTCCTTAAAAGGACAGAGAATACTAGTAAAATATTGCATCTGTTTGGCATGCATTTTAAAAAGAGGTTTATTTATTGTTTAAGAAAGAAGTATGTATACATTTTCTGAAACAAGACTATTTAAATGCGATAGAATTTTGCCAACAATGGAAAGACAAGTGATTAAAAAAGTCTCAGAATTAAAAATCAACAATGTTGCTTATTTAGAAGAGGGAGCTGTAATATGTGCTGTAGGATTTGTTTATGTTCAGAAACCACATTGATGGTGAGGTGTGGGGTGATGTACAAAATCAGTGTGACTGTAGGAGCAAGTTCACTCATTAAGATTGGAGTTCATTTGCTGTTGTCAGCTTATGCAATTTAAATGACATAGATGTCAACTGAAGAATATCCAAGGGACTCTAGTCAAAGGTCATCTAATCTGTTCCCCTAAAGATGATCAAGGAGACCTATATGATTTCTGACAGATATTTCTCTAATATATTGCTAGATCTCCAGTGATGGAGGAACAGCCTCAGCAGGAAATCTACTTCACTGCTTCACTAGGCTTTCCAGTAAAATGTTTTTCCTACTGTTTAATCTTTCTTGCTGCAAATTAAACCTTCTCTCCCAGCTACTATTTCCACAAAGAACAGATTATTCTCTTACTCTTTGTGATAGTTTTCTATTTATATGAAGATGTCTAACCCGAACATTTTACTCTACTTGCAGCTGAATATCCCAGTTCTTTCAGTTATTTCCTCCCTCTGAACTCTTTTCATGTAGTCCACACTTTCCCGGAGTGCAGTGCCTCAGCCCAGCTGTGTTGTAACCATTGCTGAACAGAACAGGAAGATCAATTCATGTCTCAAAAACCTTGTTTCTGTTTCTATATCTCAATTTGACACTTGCCATTTTCACAACAATGTGATGCTGCTGACTCATGCTTGGTTTGTCATTGACTTTAACACCTACATCCTTCTTTACAGAGCTGTTACCTAACCTGTTTCTTTCCATCTTGTATTTGCACAGTCTGTTGAGTGTAGGATATCACAACTGCATCTGTTGAACTTTATTTTTTTTCCTGTTTTGGTAATTTGCAAATATCATTTTGCATTCTTTTCCCATGTGCCTCTAGTTTCTTCTAGCCTTATTCCACAGTCATAGCTATCAACAAAAACACTGAACAGGACTGAATCTTGGGTATGCATATGTACACAGTTCCTTCTAGACTGCGTTTTAAAAGTTGCTTGTGTAAATGGTATTTCAGCTCATAAAAAAGTCTTATTGAAGTTATAACAGAGAACATCTCCTGCCTTGCCTATATTCAGAAGACCCTCATACTTTTATAGATAGAAATTAAACTGCTTTGAAGTAAAAACCTTTTGGAAGCTTGCGAGTGGTTGTAATACCTGGATTGGGTTGAGTCACCATCCTTGGAAGTATTTAAGAAATGTGTAGTTGTGCACTTTGGGGTATGCTCTAGTGGCCAAGATTGTAGGGTTTTTTCACATGTGCATGGTTGGACTTGATGATCTCAGAGGTCCTTCCCAACCATGATGATTCTGGGACTCTGTGAGTCTGAGTATGTTCTTTTGCTCCAGAATGTTTATAGGAGTGACAGTAACAAAGACCCATCTGCGATTCCCTCTATTTTCTGGTTTTCCTTAGTAATGATGTGCTCTGTTTTGCACCATTGCAGTCTTTTTCTGCTGCCTCATCTGTCCTCCTGTCCTGAGAGATGACTGCTGGTGCTTTTGAGGTTGGCTGTGACAGTTCTGTAAAAACCCAAGGATGAAGTCCATCATGCCAAGCTAGTTGCTGTCTTCTGTTGGTTCTCTTTTTTATTATGTTTTTTGTTACTAATAGTAACAGTGTAGTTTACAGGGTACACTTTTCTAGGGAGGACTTGATACAAAAAGGACATTGACCATCGTGGTCTTTTCAACATCATCTGTCAGTCACTTTCCCTGCCTGTTAAATATCAGAGTACCACTTTCCATTGTATAGTGAACAAAGCTTTTCTCAGTCTCTTTCTTACTATTAATATGTGGATGGAATTGTTCTTATTACCCTCTACATCTTCTGCTCATGCTTTCTCCTTTACCCTTATGTGATTATCTTATTCTTTTATACTTGTCCTTGGCAATCTGATTTAGTTTCTATCTATTTTGTTCCTCCATCATACATCTAACATCAGATCATGATATATCTTAACTGGTTTATTATGCATGGTAGCAAAATGAAGCATAAACAGTTTCAGCTCGTGATAATTTTTGCTTAAATTGCTGCCATGCAATATGTATCAGTGACTAAGAACTTTTATCATTCCTCATTTTAGGAGATTTGACAAGGTGAATGTTCTCCCTTCACAGTCTCTCTCACCACGGAATAATAACAAATGCCTGTCAAAAAGTTCCTTGGTATGTTTAGAAGTTGGGTGATGCATGATTAAATTTATTGTTCTGCAGCCAAAGTGTGACCAGATAAGTTATTTATCACATACCTTACTATTTAATGGTTCATAATTAAGAAAGTGCAACTTACTAATAACAACACTGATATGATCCAAGGGCTGACTTCAGTTTGTAGTTCAGTTTCAGATCCATATTTGAACTGCCAAGGCACAGCGTGGCAAGAGGATCTGCAACTCCCACTGAGGTAAATGTAGTCGCTTATATTAAGTGCTGTAATTTAGCATCTCATTGTATATGAAAATGAAAGAGATTAATGGATTCATAATGAACATACTTGTGGCTCAGTAAAGTGAAGGTGCAGTGACAACTCTTTAAACCCAATTAGCTAAAGTGAATCCCAAAGAGCTAGTCCTATCTTGTTTGAGAAATGTCACCTAACACTGTAACATGTGTTACCAGGAAACATACTGTTTGATCATGTCAAGGGCCTTCAAGAAACCAATGCTCAGATAATCTGGAGATACTCTCCCAGAGATATGTGAAGGGAAATACAAGGCAAGTTAAGGAACTCATTTGTAGAGTTTTAAATTAATGCAACTCATCAAAAGCGTCTAAGAAAAATTCCTTTAAAATGAAAATAAAAAGAATATGACTGTAGATGACTAATTTCATTAGTCTGACTACTGTTCTTTGAGGATTTTTAAGATTTAAAGCACCATATGAAGCTAAGTATTCTTTTAGACTACTGCAGGGTTGGGTAAATGATCTCACATTTCTCACCTGCCTACACTCTACATTTCCACCCCCTCTGCTCACAATCTGGGTTTTGCTACTCTCCCTGGCCTAATGTCTCAGTATGTTCTGACTCCTCCTTCTTGGTGCTAAAATGTAATGAGAAATGGGCTAGAAATAAAGGCAGAGGCAGATTCATGTTTACTTTGTACACATACTCAGACGTTATGTAATTTCTATGGATCCTTATATATACATTGTGGGGAAATGGAAGCATATATTAATTTTTAAATTCAGTGTACATGATATTGAGCTGGAACCTGTGCTTGAATATTGTCTTGGAAAACAGTGCCCAAACCAACGACGAAAACAGTATGGGGAAGTTTGTAGAAGGGTTTTCCTGGCATTCCTGCACACTGTTGTTAAATGAGCAGGAGGATGCTGCTTGATACCTCTTAGTAAGTCCTCATTTTAAAAAAAAAAAAAAAAAAAAAGTCCTGCAAGGCCCCATAATTTGGTTAACTACTCAGGCCTAACATTGAATCCTTGGAGACATCATGAAGAGGCCTTCATTCTGCAGCAAACAGATTGGCACTGCAGTGATGATAATTGTAATTATCATGAGCATAATAAATAAATGGCAATGCATTTTGCTAGCTTTAGGAGCTTGAGTAATCTGGCAAACAGCTTGCTGCACTCTATCACACAATAATGATATTCACTGCCAGCCCAGGAAGTTTACCTAGGGGCTGTGACTCATGTTTGTTTTGAAAGGCACGGCATTAAAGGCCTGTGAATTATGTCTGTTGTGAAGAGCACTGCATTTAAGTAATTACAAAAACAAAAACTGAAACAAATCCACAAGGCAAAAAAAATGCTAATTGATCACACTGTTCCACACACTTTAAGTCTATTTTTTTTACTATAAAGAAGCTTTTGCCATTGGGGTAGATGTTTTGGGACTGTTTAATTTCTGTTTGTCATGGTTCTGACAAACCAGGAGACTGGCCCATCAGTTCTGTCCACCTACTGGTACATGTGTGTGACCTTGACCTTACTAGAGCAGCTGAATGTCTCCCCCTTCACTGTCCTCCCTGTTGGAATATTGTGGAGAATGCAAGTATTCAAAAACCCAGGAAAAGGTGGGATGTTGGGTGGAAAAGTACTTGTCAAGACTGGGAGCAAGTCTTTCAGATCTCTTCTCTCACCATCTGTAATAAAACCCTGTTTAAGTCCTCAGGATTCATGTTGGATCATGCAAGAGTGGGGCTGGCAGACTAAGCTTGGATAGGGTGTTGATCCAGTTGCAGAGCCCTGCGATGGACTCCTATGCCCCCAGCACAGCTGAGTGGTGGGTCACAGACCAGGCCAACTGCTGGGCCTGTGTGTGGCACAGGAAAGAGACCTCATCTCTCCTTTGGAAATGTGTGAAATACCAGCTGAACTGCAAGGGAGGGAATGAGAAAAAAATATGTCTCTATTAAACACATAGTGCTTAAAGTATCCTTAGATATGTTTTTGTAGAGCTGGTATAAAGCCATTTCCTACCAACACAGTGCTTCTGTTAGGGTGATAGTTCCCGTCAACAGAACTCCGGGTGTCCTACAGTGTACTGTGACCCCTGCTTCCCTCCAGAATTCTATTTCCAAACCCCACAATTCAGTTGTGACGAGCTCTGTGGTTTTGGTCACAGTCACAAGCAATTTTCATTGCCTCCTCATGAATATGATTGCAGCAGCAGCCATGTTACAGCCTCACATAAGGCACTTTCCCCAAAATTATGTAAGTTTGTGCTATAAGAGAAGTTCAGTTTGCCAGGTCTGATCACAGCTCATCAGTCACAGTGGGGCAGGGTTCCGAAGCGCAGATATTTCACTGCTGCAGACAGTCCAAATCTTCTGAGCTTATGTGCCCAGCATAGAGGATCTTACACACCAAACCCTGTAATTTTGAAAATATGCAGCTTCTTACCTGTGATGTCCAGATACTTGAAAATGAACAATAGGAAGAAAAATGCCGAAGCACTAGAGCATCTTTCATATGAGGTGAGCTGGGACTGGAAAGTTCAGCCAGGAGAAGTTTTGTAGGGATCTTATCAATAAAAAGTACCTGATGGGAGGGGATACAGAAGATGAAGCCAGGCTCTTCTCAATGGCCAGTGAGCACAAACGAAAACACGTGAACATCTGAACAGAAGAAACCACTTTTTCCTGTGAAGATAGTAAAACACTGGCACAACTTGCCCAGAGTCTCTCTGGAGGTATTAAAAAACTGACTGGACACAGTTCTGGGCAATCTTGTCTAATTGAACCTGCTTGCACAGGGAGGTTTGACTGGGGGATCTCAAGAGGTCCCTCCCAACCTAAATGATTCTATGATCCTGTGAAAATAGGAATAATTGCCTAAATTTTTTTGAATGACTCAGGCTTCTGCAAATGTTTTTTTTCTGGATGACTCAAGCCGACATCAGTCTAGGCTACTAATAGTCCTATCCCAGTCCCTGGTACTGTGTATGTGTTTCTAGCAATCTTTAAGGGCCATGAGAATTAGTACCTATTCTAAGGTTTTTCAGCCTTTTGGGATCACTGTGCACTGGCTTTCACTGTAGTATAACAATTGCTCTGAGTCTGGCAGCTAGTCACTGGGTAAGGCTGAATCTGGGGAATGCCGAATTTGCCCTGATCAGCTACTTGGGGAGATAAAATATGTCATGGAAGCTACTTTCTGGGAGTGTAGCAGGGAAAAGAAGTTAGTTAATAAATGCATCAAACATGCATTTATTCTTGTCTGAGAAATTACAGATGTTTATTTCTTTCTTAAAAGAGATATAGTATTATAGAAATAGCTTTCCTATTTTTTATCTCTTCTGTAGGCAACTTCATCAGCTGCTAGCAAACAAAAGGTCACCTTTTTTCTCAGAGAACTTCCAGTACTAGTGTTCTGCTATTTTCATGATGTCACAAGTACATGAAGAGCCCCTAAAATAAGGTGCAAAACCTGAAAACACATTCACATCACAGATGGCCAATTAGTCAAATATTATGAACGGTGCCTTAAGAGGAATGCTTTAGAATAGAGCAATAACTGAAAGAATAATTTTTTTTAATTTATTTTTTTAAAAATTCCTCCATGTAACATGTATTGTTTAGGTCAATGAAAAATGTAATTTCACTTTTGCTTCTTGTTTGTCCTGCAAACAATAGGCAAGGAACTTGCTAAACCAGGGCCCAGGCAAAGAATAAATTATAGCTCATTTCTCGCGTACTGTACTGCAGGTTTCAGTGGTGTGCTCCCTAGAGATGTGGCAGGGGAGCTGTCAAGGACAGAGTGATGCCTGATGCATGGGCCCACTCTAGCAGTTCCTCTTCTCTGCTCTGTGCTTCTCCACTTCATGCCATGCCAACCAGTGTGCCCGGGAGATTGCCTGGGAGATTTATTTTTTATCAGCAAACCTTGTTACCTCTGCCAGCCTTCCAGCTTTTCACCCAAGTGTTGTTTAGAGTCACTGACAACACTTGCTATTGCCAAGCTTTTAGCCAAGATGAGTCAGGCTAAAATAGACATGGAAGTGTAATGCATAAGACTTGGAAAAATAAGTTAAAAATCTTTCACATTTGCCTTCTAGCTTCTGAGTTATTCACAGCACATTTGTTAGGCACATCTCTGCAAACTTTGAGGCTAGAAATCATTTTGCAAAAACAAGTAAGTTAAGGTAGTGATATAATCATTTGCCTCCAGGACTTGAGATATGATGGAAAACACCAAAGCTAACCACAATAAGCTGAAAACAAGCTGCTGATGCTCGATGCCCCAAAGGCTGGTTGCAGGTCTACACAGTAGCTTTGGCATTGTCAACAGCCTTCTAATAAGGAGAGTAGCCCATGGCAATGGCATTGTGGCACCATTTCAGCTTTGTGGCTTGTTTTACCCCTAGGTCTTCTCCACGATTTGTTGAGGTCTGAGGTGGTTTGTTCCCTTCCTGAGTGAAGAAAAAACCTCAAAAATTTTCTTGCATTTTTTGTTCATTCACATAATAAACTATTATTGTTTTTCTACTGCATTTAGAACAATTAACTGGGTATCACATCTCCAGTCAGTGTTAATTAGAAGTGCAGTATTTAGTATGTGCAGCCTTTGCATCTGTCAGCGAGGCTGGTATGAGTGTATAGGAATATTTTCAGGAGCACGATGTGTTACTACTGTGTAGTACTCATGTGTGATACTCATTATGCATATTATATTATCTATATAATACATTCCATTCATTTTGACTGTATGCATTTAATATAACATACTTAGAACATTTTAAAGTTGGATACACTAAGTATTGCAGTAAGAGTAACCATTGAAATTTCACACAGCAATAATGAATCATCTCTTGTAACCAAGGAACACTATGTGCTTAAGTATAGTGAATGCGAAGTAATATGTACTAAAAGCAATAGTTCAAAAATACATTTCCATTTTATAGGATGGTAGCTCAATAATAATCTGTCCCACCACCAATGGAATATGTTTGGATTCCCAGTTCCATTATGGAAACTGCCTATTTCTCTGTCAAAGGCTTGGCTCAGAAGATTTATAGTGGATCCCTGTGAAAAAAAGGTGATTGGATTTTGCTCTCATTATCCTACCTCTAGTTGTATTGAAGTGTGCTTTAAAAATATGATTGTGGAAACTGAGAAGGGAAAAATGATGAAGTTGAAAACAACCCTTAAGCATCAGATATCAGAAAGAGGCTTCTTGGGCAGCAGGCTAGCCCGTATTTTCTTCTAAAGTTGTTGATGCTAGCCTATGCCAGAGTCAAGAGGCTGAAACAGGAGGGTTTTGGATCTCATCAAGTATGGCAGTTCCTTCCTGTGAAAGAATCATCAGAGTTGAGGGAGGAAAAACATCCAACACTAAGACATCTGGGTAAATAACACCTGGAGTGGAAAGAATGCTGGCCAGAGGAGAGACCAGAGAAGAAAAGAAAGATTGCTGTGGGAAAGGGATTTAAGGACAACTTTTCATAACCTGCTCATGTGGAAAAAAATAAAAAATAAATTCATGAAAACAGAAGGAAGACAGCTGATAAATACGATGCATGCTGGTGTTTTTTGCTTTGTTGGCAAAACAAGAACTGGCTGTGACTTTTGATGAACATTCACTGTTGACTTATAGCAAGGAAGTTGCAAAGTAGTGGGAGAAGCTAATGACATGCTAAATTTTAGAAACTGTAATCGATTTAACCCAAGAAACTTTAAACCAAATCATTTGATATTAATGTCAGGAAGATTCCTGGAAAACCTTTTGCCTTACCTTGAGTGGGGTGAAATTTAAAATACAATTGTGTAATGTCATTGAACATTACTTCCAGGTAGAATAAATTTTCTCCAACTCCATAGTTTTAAATTGTCCTGGTTTGAGGTAAAACAAACCAATTTTCTGGTTTACAATTTTACTCTTTTAGCTGGGCCTCTTCTAACTAACTAAACTCTGAAATTAACATCACATTGTTCAGAAAACTGTTCACTCTCACAGTGATAAGACCTGATTCTACCAAGGAATGGCGTCCAGAGAGGCCCTTGCTTATACTTATTGCTATAACAACCAAGGTCTCATGATTTTGTTATTTGCCCTGTTGGAGAGCTGGAAGAAGAAAAGCATAGAGGGGTCACACCTGTAGGCTGGAACAGACAGGACAGGTGACCCAAAACTGACCAACAGGGTATTTCATCCCATATGCATTATGCTCAGTATAAAAGCTGAGGGATCAAAGGGTCTACTTTTTTTTTTCAATGGCTGATGTCCAAGGAAGACCCTGACTGTTCGTCTGCCTTTGATCCCAATCCAATCATTCCTTACTCCAGAACTGGAATCTGGCTCCTGTTGATCACAGAGTCCAGTCTGGGTCTTTTCCCGATGACATCATCATCCTGGGAGCTTGATATGGTTTTGTATATACTGTATACTGTTTTTTTTTCCCTTTTTTTAAAAAAAAAAATCTTTTAATTATTTATATTTTCATTAAAGTAGTTTAGTTTTTTCCTAAACTCCTAAATCTCTTTAATCTCTTCCTCTTCTCTCTTTTTCTTGGGGGGAACACACACACACACACACGACACGGACACATCATCTGTCTTTTCTAATTGGTCAGAACCACAACATAACTAAAGCAAAAAGTCCTTGTTGACATGATTTACTCTCATTTCTGAGAGTTATCTGAATAGCTCCCTTTGATAAACAAAAAATTACAACAGTACAAAAGAGGCAGTAAGGTGAGTTAAAATCATCTGTGCTCATGGGCCATGGGAGTAATGCAGGTAATGAGGGTGTTAACACCAGGTTTCTCTAGGAATCTGTTCTTGGTTCAGTGCTGTTTAGTGTCTTTAGAGCTAATCACAATAAATCCCAGGTGATGGCACAGACGTAAGTAAACAGTAAAGAGAACTGGTTACTGATGCAGACTCGTCTTGATTTCTTGAGAAGGTAGATTCATCTGAACAACATGCATTTTACTAATGTGACATGCCAGGGCACACATCCAGGGACAAAGAAAGGAGGTCTTGTAAGATGGGGCACTGCAGTCCTGAGGCAGTAGATCTGCAAAGGAGGCAGAGGCAATAGCAGGTAATCAATCAAGCATGGGCTCCAGTGCAGTGGCATAGCTAAATAGCAATGAAAAAAGGAGGCAGGGGGCAGTACTTCTGATTATTAGTGAGATCACTCCGGGAATACCATCTGTTCGGGTGTCAACGCTTTAACAAAAGAATGTTGACAAGTTAGAGGCAATGAACCATGTGAGGTCTGTGAAATTTGCCTTAGCAGAGGGGAAGTTTCAGATCTCAAATATTTAACATGATAATAATAATAATAAAAAAATCACATTTAAAATATTAAGTGCTTTAGTGTGTCAGAAGGTGGCTGTGTAAAATGACCTGAAGTTTCAAAGGTACAAAATTCCTGCAGCTGCTGTTAGCATAGGTAAGGTTTGCGGTGTTCTGAGCGTCTCAGACCATTTCTACCTGGGAGCTTAGACATAAAGCCAGGAATATGAATTTTATTGACTGGCTCTGAAATTCTCATTTAGAATCAACAGCAAACTGATTTTGTCTCACACCTTGAAGCCATCTCTCTTTCCAACCCAGAAAGAATCTCCCTCTGTTCTTCAGCTAAAGGGAAAGTATCTTCCTAGGCACGTGGCATCCTGCAAGCCATCTTTGCCTTAGCTGTGTGCACCTTTAGCCCCATTAGACCGAATAACTATTAGACCAAATAACTTACTTGTATCCTCAAAAAGCCAAGCATCAGTTCCAGCAGAGCAATCTGTTTTCTGTGCCAGTCTCCCAATCTAATATGACTGATGGTGTTGTAGGCTTTACT
Source organism: Pedionomus torquatus (assembly GCA_013398155.1). Lineage (NCBI taxonomy): Eukaryota > Metazoa > Chordata > Aves > Charadriiformes > Pedionomidae > Pedionomus > Pedionomus torquatus. Next base: position 107,239 of record VZRU01018734.1, on the reverse strand, counting down.
CTGCCCAAGCCTGGAATTTTCATCTGAATACTCCCCATTTTGGGGAAATGATTATTTGGCTAGGGATCTTGAGTTAGCATCTCTGAAATGTGCTTTGTCAGGATATTAAATTGTGGGGTTTTTAATGGCAGAATAACAAATAAATGTGTTTTTCCATGCCTAGAACTAAGCCACCGGCAAGGGAAAATGGCAAGTTTTTGGCTTACATTTGACACAGAAGTCAGTACAGCTTTAAAATCTTTCCTTCAGTTACATTTACCAGTATCTATTCAAGGAGCTGTACAGAAATACTGTGGGTACATTGGCATGTTCTCTTGAAATCCTAGCAGTGCTCTTTGAGAAAAATGCATCACAGAAATATTTCAGGTATCGTGTTGCCCATGAATCATGCATAATGCTCTCACTCCAGTAACATTTTCTTTTGAACAGTGTTTTTTCCTTCAATCTGGGACCCTAATTTTTTCAGAGTTCCTGGTAACAGAATGTCTGCTCTTAAAATAGGTTGTCTGGCAGCAGAAATATGCCTGAGCTCTCCCATACAGCTGGTGCATAGGTGAGCAGAGGCACCTGTGCTGAAGCCATCTGGGCTCAGCAGCAGGATGATGGGCAGGCAGACAAGGGCAGTGGCAGGGCTAAGACCACATGCCCTGGGGTGAAAAATATTTCCCACTCCACAGAGCAGGGTTTATAAGACAAGCACCGAAGAAGACAGATAAGTGTCTTACTCAGCTGCTTTTTCACAAGAATAGGGTCGTATCAGGGGTTAACATGCATGAGGGAACTACGGCACATGAGTTTTGGGCTCCTCATAACCAGAAAGATATTGAGGTGCTGGAATAGGTCCAAAGAAGGGCAATGAAGCTGGTGAGGGGTCTAGAGGACAAGTCTTACGAGGAGCAGCTGAGGGACTTGGGGAATTTTCTCCTCCTGGAGAAAAGGAGACCTTATTTTTCACTGCAACTACCTCAAAGGAGGTTGTAGGGAAGTGGGGTTCAGTCTCATCTCCCAAGCAACAAGTGATGACAAGAGAAAATGGCCTCAAGTTGCACGAAGGAAGGTTTAGATTGGATATTGGGAAAAAATTCATACTGAAAGGGCTGTGAAACACTGGAACAGGCTGCCCAGGGAAGTGGCTGAGTTGCCATCACTGGGGGTATTTAAAAAATGTGTAGATGTGGCACTTAGGGACATGGTTTAGTGGTGGATTTACCAGTGCTAGGTTAATGGTTGAACTCAATGATCTTAAAGGTCTATTCCAACCTAAATGATTTTATGATGCAGAAGCGGCTATGGGGTATGCCACCCACAAGAGCCTCTGTCACTACAGTGTCAAATCTGATGCCTGAAAGTACCCCCAGCTGACATATTGAGGAAGAGCAACAAAACTGAAGGGAGATTGCTAGTGAATTGTCTGAAGAGAATGAAGGGAATTGCTAGTGAAAGAATGAATGTTTAGTGGCACATCCAGAAAAAAGGGAAAGAGTCTTAGCAGCTCGAAAATAAGAAGTGATCCCAGTTAAGACAGTAATTTTGGAGGGTTTTAATATTTTTCTTCATAAGTGCTTTTTGGGTGAAAATGGCTTGTTTTCATGCAGTTTTCATTTCTGTCAAGAAAATGTAGGCTTTGCCTAGTTTGCCAGTTAAAGGAACATCTCTGCAAGCCTTCTATTTTCAACGCGGAAATCTTCCCTTGTTTAGTGAGGGAGAATACAGGACGAAGAAAAGCCCAACTCACTTAACTGTTTTCAGATGTCAAACTATAACCACAGCATCTGCAAAACACCCAGACAATTAAAAAAGGAAATCCTGTCCTCCTCTCTTATCAGCTCTCAATCTTCAACAGCATACCAGTACCACCATGGGATGCACCATCTGGGTAGCACGAATATGGCAAAGCTGCAGAGGGAACAGTACTGCAGAGACACTCCCCAAGACAAGGGGCAGAGAGAGCACTAAGGGCAGAGGAACGGTCATAGTTACCATCAACCATTATTGAGGAGAAAGAAATAGAAGTTCTAAGGAAGGAAGGCAGCAAGGTGGGGGCTGTAGTGTGAGATAAGAATACAGTGGGCTATAAACCTGAAGAAGTCAGATTCTAAGTTGAGAGGAGGATGGGGACAGGTGTTTTGGATCTGGGTAGTTATTTTATTTTTTTTTTTAAGAGAAATTAAGTAATTAAATTCAAATGTTGCTTTGGGTTAGCTGAGCTCCACAGTGAGACCCTTTTTTTTTTGTGAATAAATGTTTTTCAGAGTTGATATTTTAAAATCTCCTTCAGATACAATGGTTGCTATTCTACCCCTCCAGGAAATCCTGGATGCATACTTAATAGCTGCCTGGCTGCTAGAAGCCAAGTAACTGTACTAAAGACATCTTTCAGGGGATGAATTATCACCAGGATAGTACCAGGTAAAGGTGAGCAGTTCAGGCAATCACTTGGAAGACTTGCAAAACTACTGATTCAGCACCATAATGTTTAGGTAAATGCTACAACAGCTATTTAAAAGAGAAAAGCGAGACACTTCTTCTGTGTGACTCACTAATCACTGTCTGTGCTGTAGAGCCTGGAGTACAAATTCCTTTTGTCATGAAAATGCTTGCTCCTTTGATCCTCACAACATCATTAAACAGTTCTAAAGAGTAAGTAAATCTTTTGGCACACTCTTTGCAAAATAAGCATTTCAGGATTCAGACACATGTGGGTGTGTTTGTGATGCTGAGGAGATTGATACTGATACAATTTTTAGCAGTGGGTGCAGACTTCGAGTTGCTATGCTGAAGGAAAGACAGAGAGAGGTTTTCCACCTCCTTTTCCAAAGCAATTATGTAGAAAATCGAAATGCACATGGTAGCCATGCAGGATTGCTGTACAGAAGCTGTGAAATTGAGGTATAAATAGAATACTGTTTTGTTTGTTTACTTCAAACTGGGATAATGATGGCTACATATTGACACATGGCATGTACCCATCAGCATGCTTCCCAAAGCATTTTGAAAGATTCATTCTTTGTTCTCATAATTCAGATAAAGCACATCAATGGTCTTTATGGAGATCTTGATGCTGTTGGAGACATTACCAGCTCTTTCCCATGGCAAACTAAGACTACAGGCTGGTGGAGTATATGTTTCACAGAATCACAGAATGATATAGGGTTGGAAGGGACCTCTGGAGATCATCTAGTCCAGCCCCCTGCTAAAGCAGGTCCCCCTAGAGAAGGTTTCACAGGAGTATGTCCTGGTGAGTTTTGAATGTCTTCAGAGACAGAGACTCCACCAACTCCCCGGGCAGCCTGTTTCAGTGTCCTGTCACCCTCAAAGGGAAGAGGTTCCTCCTCATGTTTAGGTAGAACTTCTTATGTTCAAGTTTGTGCCTGTTACTTCTTGTCCTGTCACTGGGCACCACTGAAAAAAGACTGACCCTATCATCCTGACACCCATCCTTTACATATTTAGAGGCGTTGATTGGATCCCCTCTCAGTCTTCTCTTCTCCAGCCTAAAAAAGACCAAAGTCCTCAGCTTTTCCCTGTAAGAGAGATGTTCTAGGCCTCTAATCATCCTTATGGTCCTCTGCTGTACCCTCTCCAGTAGTTCCCTGACCTTCTTGAATCGAGAAGCCCAGAACTGGACACAGTACTCCAGATGCAGCCTTCCCAGGGCAGAGTAGAGGGAGAGGATAACCTCCCTTGATCTGCTGGGCACTCTCTTCTTGATGCACCCCAGGATGCCATTGACCTTCTTGGCTTCATATTGTCCCCGTCTTCATGGGGACCCAATGCAGGGTGGAGGCACAGTGTGTCACACTGTGAGGTTACTTTGTTTATCAGAATGTGTGTGCATCAGGGTTTGTGACTCAGTTTCTCAGCTGCTTTAATACCTGGCGATGGTGTTTTTTTCTGGACTTATGCACATCAGGCCAGAGCTTGGGTCAGCTGCCCTGCTGTCCTTTTGGAGCTCTGCAGGTAGTAAATTTAAGGAAGGAGGCAGAATAGTTATCTGTAACTATTTCACTGAAGGCTCTGTGCTATTTAGCTAGTAACTTCACAAGGCTTTAGCTAAAATGGGAAGAGCTTATGAGCTTCCTGAAAGAATAATGTAAATCTAAACCATTCAAAGAGGCGCGACTGTTTAGAAGTGTAAGAACAGCATTCTCATGCCACATAGTGCTCTGTGTGAAGTAAGTTTATACCCTTCTAACATGCCATCTGGCAGCAAACAGTAGATTGGTTTGCATCCTAGCCTGTGATCTTGCAAGAAAAGTTAAATCATACATAATAAACTGCACTTTTAAAAGACAACATTTTCAGTAATGTTCAGTGGAACTAATGGACTTAAAAGTGTTTCCAGTTATCTGTTGGAAAATGTTTTGGTAAACAAGTGTCTGCTCTCAATTGCAATGTGCATATAAGTAAAGGGATTTATGTCATGCTCAGACACTCTGTTGTTTGTGGGCATATGCACCCTCTGAGTGTTCAGAACATTCAAATCTGCATTTCTGCCTGAGCCACTACAGTGGGAGGAATCAGATTACAGGGCTTGAGCTTGTACCCAACGTATGGGCAGAAGTAGTTGTATGTTTGGGAGAAGGCAGAGCAATTCTGCCATTTTAGGAGGTTACAGACTGATTGCACGGAGATACAATCTGTGGAAGTTCACATGCCCAAGTTCCCCTAGAACTGCTTTCTCTCTCTGATCTTGATACCCTTAAACTTTGGGGAAGATTGATTCATGTCTATTGTGTAAGGCATTTCTCCAGGTTAAAGCATCTTCTTTCCTAGTACTGTGATAATCCAAGGAAAAGGAAGTCCCATGAAAAGAAGTAGTAACTATTTGTTTAAAATTCTCAGCAAATCAGGATAAAATCTTTAATGTAGTTAGATCACAGGCAAGTGCGCATGTCAAGGAAAACAAACAAGATAAAATGCATGCTGATAGATGTGTTCTTATTAGGTTTAACATGGGGATATTAGACTGCCCACTGGATTTATAATGAAATGATTAGATATAAACTTCTACCTATCTGTATACACAGAGTAGCAGAGATTTGATTAAGTTATGTGAAAAATAGCAATGGTTGCTCATCTTTATAAGGATGAGGATGGGTTAAAATAATTCATGGAGAACTTGCAATAATTAAAAACACTGTAACTGGTATCCAGAATCTGTTTGTCTCCTTCCATTAAGCGTGCATCTTCAAGCTTCCATTAATATTCTCTGTGCCTCACCCGTGTCTAGGAACTCTTTCATTTGTCACTCCATGTAAATTTATATTCTAGCTTCCCAATCAGTGTTTTGAATCACTGGGATATCGAGTAAGTATATAATTCTTAGCTTAGACGCTGAACATCTGTTGCCATTTGTGTCCAATATGTAATTACAGCAGGGGGAGCTGGACAATCGGAGATTAAAAGGATGCTGCTTAATCTTCCACCACATGTTTCCACTTAGAAAGAATAACACACTAGAGGAATCTCACAGAAGCTCATGGTATATCTGCTTTCCCCCCTTCCTTGCTCAGCAGATAAGACTTCATTTGATTTCTGTCTGAAATAATCATGGTCCTTGTGTTTGGACCTAGGAGTGTACTCAGACTTCCTGTAGCCCATGTAGTAGAGCCTCCATGGTCTGAAGGACTCCATTCCTTCTTTTTCCCAACTGAAATATTGTACTTTGTGGTCTTCCTTTGGCTTGTTTATAAGCGTATATTTATATGGAGTAATTTTTACCAAGAGAGCACCAGGCGTTCAGGGAGAATTGACACTGGCATCAGCAGAGCTGGGCAGAGTGTATGGATGTAGCAGCCCACTGAGATAGATAACGTGATCCTCCCTCAAGCTTTCTAGCTGAGCCATGGAGCATGCTGGACGTCAGAGCAGCAAGCAGAGCTCGCTTAAGATTGAACTGAATTTCCAGTGGGACTACTCAGATGTATTTAAAGAAGTAGAAGTAGCGACTGTGGTGCAGTGAAGGCAAGTGTTAGGGAAAGGGCAGAAGGCCAGTGGTTGTGCAGTCATAAAAACTGCACAGTATGCTTTGCGTGACTGCAAAGCAATGATGCCAATATACTTTGCAATTGTATTTACACACGTGTGTACCTAAGAGCTGATTTGACACATTGAGCTTTAAGAAGGGATTGGAAGGTAAAATGAGGTGCTATATGAAGGAATAGATTATATTCCAGAAGCAGACAATGGGAGAGGGAAGGGTCCCAGTGATGTTTGCCTGAGGAATATTCTATGCCACTGACTTTTCACCAAAGATAAAAATACTTGTTGGGAACACCTGAAGCACTCTTTCGGAGTTTGTCCCATGAATGTCCTTGTGGAGAGACTGCTGACAGACCACCTGTGCTAGCTCAGCAAAGCGGTGCTCAGAGTGGTGTCTTGGTATTTGAGTGTGCACCAAAATACTGCCACAGCTCACACAGGAGGGAGTTGTGACAGCGATGCTGTCAGGAAATTCACCTCCTTCATAGGAAGGAAGGAGGGAGGCTGCAGTTTATATCACTTTAGAAGATGTGGAAACATGTTAAAAGCGTCCTTCTTTAGGGAACTTCTACATCTTGATTTCTCTGGGCAGGGTGCCTGCCCACATGGACGGGCTGTGGGTAGGCTGCTGGTGTATGTGTTCTTCCCACGGTGGCCACGTGAGATGGTGTGAGTGTGGCTTTAACTGCTGAATGAGGAAATGACGTCTCTTCATTAACTGGAAGAACTTTCCAGTGCCTGGAAGTCTTTGAAAAATGCAAGTGGAAAGTTGTGTAAGACTGACAAAACAGTTCCTATATTTCTGTCAAATATGTTTCACACCTTTTTGTACATGAGAAGGGAAACTGACTTGGTTGCGGGTAACAATAGCAAAGCACAATGAGATGTGCCCAGTATACACACACAAACATTCGAAACTAATTGGTTTTCACATTTGTGCTGTTAACTTCCATACTTTTGCCAGTATATCCTTCTAGTCTATATTAAGGTTCCAAAAGTAGACTGATTTTTTTTTGGTTTGTTTGTTTGTTTTCTTTTTAAACAGCTAATAAGATGAAACCTTAATCTCTTTTAATTTTTTTTTTTAATTTTCTTAAAGATGAAACTGCAAAGATTTGTAAGAAATAATTTCTTTTTTCCTTTCTGAAGAAAATTAATTTACAACTGCATGCCATCTTGAGGATATTCTGATTTTCCTAAGGACAGGCTTTGGGACTCAAAAGGATTTATTGAGAGAAATTTACTGAGACACTGGACTTGAAAATGACACATGCATTAGATCCAGCCCTTAGTGTTATGACACGGTAAGGTACTCCATCAGCCTTGCACTCTTAAAAAGTGTTTTACTCAAACATCAGGTTCTTTTAGCTACATAGGGACAATTAAAGAACTACTGACTTGTTTAATTTGAAATATAAACAAATATAGTTATACCCTAAACAACCTCAGAACTGCTTTTGATGTGAAACTAATAACACTGATGAGGATGAGAGATGTGCAAAATGTTGGGTCTTCAAAGATAGTCACAAGTAATGTCCAATTCCAGTTTAATGTTTCCCCTTTTCTGTCTAGCTGCATTTTACCTCCTCTCCTAGTGCATCTTTATTCCCAGAGAACAGCAAATCAAGACAGAAGAGACCTGGGTCCAGACTCAAGGCTTGCTGAAAGCATTTGAATGGAGTCTCCTTGACTTCAGTGTGACCTGCCAGCTTTATAAGCTCTCCCATGGAAAAATAAGTGTTCTTGGAGTTCAGATACCTGTCTTGGTGCTTTAGTGAGGGACACACCAAGAAGCTCCCCCATGCTAGCTAAACATTCTGCTTTCTTCATATGAGGTAAATACTAGTTAATTTGGAAACATGGACTCAAGGCCCTGGCCAGGTGGCCTTATGTGTGTGGAGCAATTTTTGTTTGAATCAGTTTGCTGGTTCCAATAGGACAGTGTGTGTAGCAGAAAAATGCAGTCATTGAATGTGAAGATGACAGAGTATTTACAGAAAATGTGTGGGTGTGTGGATTTGTGTGTTCATCTGCAGTTTTTGTGCTGCCTAAATGCCAGTGGCCATTTAATAAAAACTTTGCAGTGCTTTTAAACCATCCACATGAAGAGGTGGGAAGGTTTAAGAGACAACATATTCATTACCTGCACGGTTCTCCATGTAGCCAACAAAGCTCATTCTCAGGCAATGTTAAATTTGCATCCACAGTCAATACTGAAAAGAGTGTCCTTTTATGACAACATTATTGTTTTCATGTTTTTCTGGTTATTCACTCTTGGACTCCTTTTCTTTCTAGGGTGTATTTTTCCCTAAAATCTTCAACCCATCTAAATTCCACAGAACTTTGATTTCCTCAGAAGTATTTCAGGAGTTTTACCTGTAAATGTACATTATTTTAAGGAGTTATATAATACATCTTTCCATGTCAGAAAATCATGTCAGAAGAAACATACTCGGCACAGCAGAAATTAATCATGCATTAAGGTTCTTCTGAATCATGTTAGTTTGGGGCCAGAATAATGGTATGAGCATCTTCTTGAAGTTTGGTTGGATTTTGCCAACATATTTCTTAGAGGAACCTATACCACTCCTTTATTTTGGGTATGCATGAAATCTTCATTGATGTAATTTCTTGAATCACATTAACTTTGTATAGAAACAAATTATTAGATTTGTATATATATACTTATATTATGATTTGTATAGAAACAAAGGCTACACTTTCCTGCATTTACATCAAAACTCTGAAGAAAATGGTGATTGAAATACATGTGCATATTTAAAGAATAGCAGACATTATTGTGGCTTGATTGCAGTTTCTTCTCCCCCTTACTTTAACGACTTACTTCTTCTAGTGATTTGTGAATTTTTTAAAATGATATTATTTATGTCACAGAATCATTTACTGTCAGTAACAGATATATAGGTACTCACATATCAACAGATATATAAGTACTCACACTTTCAATAATTCTAACCTGAGTAAGTCATTTCAGCTGAAGAGCATGAAGGAAAATCTAGTTTGTCTTCTGGCAACACATTAAAAATGAAGTTGTTGTTTTCCATCAATATGTCTCCCCTCACTAGGTGTTGGCCTGAGTTCTATTTATTTAATATTGTGCAGTGAGTTTGTGGCCAAAGCTAACCTGGGACCCAGAGTTTCAGCTTTTCACGTTGCCCACAACCATGTGATTTGTCCTATGGAGAGGTCTAAAGGTTGTATGCGTATACTGTTTCATAAATGAGGCAGGCTGTTTCAATACAGGAATGTGTTTTATTTTGATGTAATATGGGCCTGGTTTCTTAAGCACAAAATGTATTGTCTGCCCTTCTTTTCTTCTAAACACGCTTTTAGAAAATGATTGCAAATTCTTGCGGAACGATTATAGTGACAACCGCAGGAAGCCTCCAGCTCTGCAAGAAAATGATTGATGGTCAGTGGTGAACACCTGCATATTGCGTCCCTGTTGAAATACATCCATTTAATCTCAGGGGCATTCATTTAATCTAAACTGCATTTTGCAAACTTGAACACACTGCTCAAGTTGAAGGGAAGTAGGTTTTTTTGACAGTATCCATTTGAGAGGAGTAGTGTATAACATGGAGTCTGTATTACTAAACCTGTCTAAAAGTAGAAAGATCTGGGAATTTGCTGAAGATGAGATATACTTCCAAAGTCCTGTTCCTTAAAATGCAGGTAAAAAATAGTCCAGACTCTTCCCTCACAGATATCCCTTAATTTGTTCTCCCTCAGTGAAAACCGTTCAGTATTTCTGGGGCTGCAGGAACTTCAACTTGGATCTCTTTGGAGAAGAGAATTTTGTCTCCTGTCTCATTAGCTGCCTTCTAAATTCATATGTTTTCTTGTGTCAGGCAATGTTTGCAAAGCTTCCAATCTCAGAAACTCCTTAAAACTTTTACACTACTGTAGCTGTTTCAGTGTGTTTTTCCATTGGCTCAACCAGGCTCTGCATCAGGCCAATAATGGCTATTTGTCAGCGTATCCATGAGTTATATTGACCTGTATCATGCCAAATTTCATCAGTGTGTTTGCAGTTCCTAAGCTCTTTGGCACAGTAAGCATGTTATATAGTTGGCACTGCTTGGAAATTGCACAGCTTTGTAGTGCTAGGCAAATAATAATACTATTTTCTATCTGCTAATGGAAGACATGAAGTTCTTTTAACAAATCTATATGCTGCTGTTCTGACGAGGGCATTCATCTCCCCCCGCCCTGCCAACAAAATGGATTTTCTGACATTTCTGTGACCTCTTAGAGAAAGAATTAGGTGCACAGTTACCAAGCAACAGAAAGTCAGGCAACACACTTTCAAAGCCCTCTAATTGCCCATAATGGTAAGAGCAGCATCCACGTTCACAAAAGCTTCATATACTTGATACTTATTCTACTGCAGGAGCTCATTTACCTTTTATTATCAGTGTGGTGTTAAGCTGTAACCACCAAAGGAGGAGATGGAAGTCTGAAGGGTCTGTGAGACTTGGGCCTGCTCTGCATATAGAGGGCCATAAGGAACAATTGTCATTTTCACAATTCACGCCTCACAGTTTGTTTATCTAGAATATTTTAAGCGCTTAACTCACAAGAGGAAAGGCACATTCATCTCTGCAATATTAAAAGCGAAGTGAATGCGAAAAAATAGCTTACAAGTCTTTCAAAGATTTAAACGAGAGACCAAAGAAAGGTTTTAAAACACAATATATTCTGACAACTTAGCCTCTAAGGTTTTAAAATGACATGTTTCATGAGTCACATAATGAAATCTCTGTTGGGGGGGAGCAACACACGAATACATGTTTGAGTATCTGAAGGACTGATTTTTTTTCCTCCAGCTTGTACTTCACTGTATGTGAGGAGTCAAACTGTTCCCTCCTTGCATGGCATATCTGGGACACCACGTGCCACTCCTTCCCGAAGCTTTTCCATTGTCCTCAAAGACCGCAGCAGTCGCCTTCCACTCTTCACAATCCGCTTTCCTCAGGGGGATTTAGGAAGTGTTTTGCTTCAGCCGCTGCATGGCTCCTCCTGGAAACCACCACGAAGGGAGAGTCCCAGCCTTTGCCCACTGGGCCTTTCAGCTTCACCTCACCGTTTCCTGTGGAATATGGTGTAGGCCACTGGGATTACTGGCAGTCACTGGCTCTTCTCTCCAGCCACAGTGCCTTGGGGAAACCTTTTCAGTCCCGAGTGGGAGAGGTGGTGTGTGTGTGCTCCAGGTATTGGTAACCTGCTTTTCCCCCTCTAGCAAGGGCAAGTTTTAATGGTTAAAAACGGCTTCTGAGTATTGCTGTGTATACTTCTATTTCTTCTCAAGAATACAGATGTGCTTCTTCAGAAACAAATAAAGCTCTAAAGCTCCATTCTCATTTCATTTGCACTAGGGTTAATTACAGTGAAATCAGTAGACATGATATTGGCATAAATGAAGACAAGGAGCAGAAGCCAAGTCTTTTGGCCCAAGACCCAAAACAAAGCATACTCTAAAATTGGTGGCATTATGAGCAAGAAATCACCTTGCACATGAGCTTTTCCTCCAACGTTTTTTTTTTTTCTTTCTTTTTTTTTTTCTTTTTCTTTTCTTTCTTTTGGCTGTGCTTCTGTCCTCTAGCCAGAAATGAGGTTTAATGGAGTGGTATCATGTAGTGGAGGTGAAACGGCCAAGGGCTCAGTCATGCACTCTGTCAACTGCTACAGCTTCAGTCCAGCAAAGCCCTTAGGCATCTGACTGCTTCCAGAGAATCTCACAAAATGATACAATACTTCAAACTGCGCCACGAATTGTCAAGAAACATGCACAGAAGGTAGGTGGGTACTCAGTATTTTGAACTGTTAGAGGAGAAAAAAAGAAGCTGAGCTTAAAGTATCTACATGTACACAGACATTTGAGCTCTGTTTTTCTATTTAGGACCTTTTTACTTCAGTGACTGTGTAATTACCATCATTTCCAGTGGAGTTACTTCAAAATTACTAGGTAGTTTATTGTCTCTGTCTAATTAACTTGTCTCACAACTGTAAGTGGAATGTACCATCATTCTCAATCTGGAAAGCACTTCTTTGGAACCATTTTCTGACAATTCAAGAATCTCTCTGCTGTGTTTTCAATTTGAAGAGTTGGTATTGTTTGGAGACATAGAGTCTGGGGGCATGAGAGTAAAGAGAGAATTACTGTGTTTCCCTAGTGCCTAAAATGAAGCTATTTTCCCCATATTTGGTTAACCTATTTTTAATAGGAATTGATCATACTGTGAATTATAACTTCCATTAGGAATTGTATGCTAGAAAAGCACAAGTAGCCCTGGCTGAATTTAGGTTTTCATTGGTGTAGTATGCCTGGAAGCATATTTATGCTGACTCGTGCAATTAATGTGGATATTTAAGTGGTATCTTCTTACAGTTATATTAACCCCTTAAATCTTACCCTCCTTCTTATTATTATAAATTCATATATTAACAATGTAATCAGTGCTATTCTTGGTAGATACATGGAGACATACATATCAAGAACCCTCTACATGAGTCAGGTTTACAACTGGGAATAAGATGGGGAAAGCAAAGTTGTAGTGGTAGACTGCAGAAAGTTTGGCAGCTTAATGTATGTTTTATTTTTCCTCATTATTGAAATGGTTGTGGAAGGAAACCGTACTTCTAGCACACCATTACTATACTTCGTGTAATATACCACTACCGACAATAGTTGTCTCAGCCTTTTGATAGCAGAAGGCTGTATAGATATTGTTATCTAAGAATGAAAAACCTTTGTAGGCAGCTTGGCTTAAAAAAAGAAAGGTTCATAACCACATGCATTTCCTGCAATACACTAATAAAGGCTTAGGCAAATTCTTGATAATAAATTTGCTATTGACTTCAATGAGGACAGTGAGAGAGTGAAAGAAGAATATGATACATAGGTACCCTCATGATATAGGTACTCTCTGGAGAAAGACTCAGTTGCCCTCAGAGTAACTACGTATAGTTCTATTTGGTGTAAAGATACAGACCAGAAAATACAGGCTTTCTATCACAAGTGAAGGGAAGATCAAGAATGCAATTTTCATTGCTCATTCTTCTCACCAACCCAAAGGACACAGACATCCATATGTGTATCCATATGTGTTCTCTCCAAACTGTTTGCACACGTAAAGACTTTGTAAGCCTAAAACACTACTTTCTCTAAGCATGCTGCAAGGGGTAAGTCCAATGTACGTTTAGTTTTGATTTCCTTTTTTTTCAGTGGTTAGCAGTATACTGAACAACAGAATATTAACTGTTATTCCAGCTTTGATAAAATCTCTGAAAGATTTTCCTTTGAACTTTAATCCCCCCAACTCATGTCCCTGGACATTCCCTGTGTAGATTACTTATGCCTGATACTGAGATGAGCAGTGTTGCAAAGAGGTCTTAATTGTAGAGTTGTACCTGTACACTGCTTAAGTACAACAAACTACTTTGGCACCATCAATCAGGTACCTTAGAAACATGCAGAGGAAGTTATCTCTAGGGAGTAGTTCCCTTTTCTGGGGCTCAAGAGGGAAACAAGAAGTGCATCATTTGGAAATGTGCCAGTTTCTCTGTACTGAAATGTTTCGCAAAGTAGGGATCCATGTGCACTTGGCAACTTGTGCTAGGTCCATATGCAGAACTTTCCGGGGACTGAAAATGAGTTGGAGAAAACTGAGATCCCTTTTACATCCCTTATATAATAACATGTTCACATTCTGAAAGTTCGAAAAGTCTCCTTAAGGAGTAAAGAGAGTGGGAAAACCTAACTTCTAACCCTTGTCCATTTTCATCATCTAGTTGTCTGCAGTGTTAAACATTTCCCTTTTTTAGGGGGGAACAGTGGTTCACTAGGTCCTCACAGTACTTTCAAAGAGAAGCATGCCAGCCCCACATTTTCTTTGCACAGAAACTCATCTAGGAAGCTTTCTATCTTTGTCTTCTACCTCAAGGATGTTTGGCTATTGCCCTGACCCAGAGACCCCCTTTTTTTCTGTATTTAGAGAGAAGTCTAGATCTGTCTCTAGAGGATGATATGAAAGTATCTGTCACCCACAAATTCCCATCTCCTGTTCTTTCTATTAATGGCACTTCTGGATTCCAGACTAGAAACCCTCATCATCTCACCCTCTGCAGACTGCTGTCTCTCTCAAAACCAGAAAATTGCTCTGGGATTTTTCCTGGAATTCACTATGAGTTTGCAAAAATGATGGCTGCAGGGGACCTCAACTGAATGGCAACCCTTGTGAGTGTGCTGCTACTCAAGAAAAATTACTTCAGAACTGTTGTGGAGAATAACTATAACTGTATTTCATTTATTTCATAAATGTCATGCAACATTACAGGCATATATTAGTCAGTAAAGTCAGATGTGGGTCCTGGCTGGGGCTTCCAATGCTTGGGGTATTTTTATGCAAAAAGCAAACAGCAGTAGTAACTCACTCCTAAAGGTAATAGCCACATATATCTGCCTCCTTGTTTTGTGTGCTTACTCTCCTTCTTTAAGCTGTCTGCACCTTAGGGCTAGTGTCAGTGGAAGACATACTGGTTCCAGCCGTGCATATGTAATATTAAAAAACCAGAATGTTGTAGATGGCATCTCCCTCTTCACTGTCAGACCATCCTCCTGAATACAGTAAGTACCATTCCACAGCAAGAAGGGCCCTTTTTATCTAGCTTGAAGTATGGCAGTGATACAGCTGTGACTTGATCTTCACCTGTTTGAGTCAGAAACTGTTCCCACTTTCGGCCCTCTGAAGGCTGGGTTCTGCCACAGATCATCCTGTATCTGGCTGCAAATCCTGAGGGCACAGCTCACGTAAGTAACTTCTGTACCTGGCTGGTACAGACCCACTCCTGGAGGCGTGCTCTTGGGCGAGGGGGTTTGAACACTGCTTCAGAGAGGCTGAGACAGCAGGGGACTGGCTGCGGTCCTCACTACTGCTTCAGTAACTACTCAAGTGTGCAGCACTGAGGTTGTCCCTGGAGCTGATCGTTGTTAATGTTGTCGGGCTGGGATGGCTCTGCAGGGCTGGGATGTGTGCTGAGCATAGTGCTCTGGGAGGCTTTGTGGAGTTGTCTGGTCCATTCCTCTGGGAGGGGGCGATTTAATGTGAACTTCACATTTAATGTGAACTTCACATTTAATGTGAACCTTTTGATCACCCCAGCTGTCTCCATTTCTGGAGGGGAGATATAGGTGCCAAAGTGATGAAGGAAAGACTGGATGTTAAAAAAATAACTGACACCATTTTGTGGAAGCATTTTTGTTTTAAAAAATTAAAATTGTCTCTTTAGCCAGGATGAACGGACACGGAGGAAATAACTTTTGTCCTGGACTTTATCTTTCAATGAAATCTCCATGCCCAGGTTATTTTCAGTTTTGGCAGCCAATTGTCTGGCTCTTCAGAGTCCAGCCCCCTGGCACAGAGATAAAATGGGGGAAAATCTCAAACTGAGGAGACTTTCTTTTCACTTCTGTTCCTCCCCTGCCCAGGAAGTTGTGTCTCTGTTTGGCTTTTTCTTTTTACTGAAAAACTCTACATGAAAGGAGTCAAGGAACCAGCTTTTTGACTTTGGCTTGATTTGTCCTCACTGTTGCAAAGAAGCTTTCACATTTTCACCTCACATCCTTACAAGTCATCCATAGATATTGCCTGCATGGTCTGAGCATCCCTGTCTGTGAAGCGGATTTGCAAGGCACTTGGTGCTGGCCAGACTTCAAGTCTTGCAGGTCAGTTCTTCATGCACAATATCCAAGCTCACCTGGGAAGCAGCTGGCTCTGCCAGTAGGGCAGTTTGACCCTTTCTCACTAAATTTTATTTTTCTGAGGAGAGCTCCTCCATACCTTCATGGGTAACGATTTGTTGTTCCACAGAGGTGACCTTCAACACAGGTGAGGTGGGGTGAGGTCGTTTTTGTCCACAAGTTCTCGGGGTGTGCAAGCTGTCACAGGGTGACCAGGTTGCAAACTCCTGGGTGCTACAAATTAGTTTTTCGCACTTCAGACAGACTCTTCAGGTGTTTTGCTCAGCTATTATCTGTATCTCTGAGGTTTTTCTGGAATGCTTTGCCAACAGAAAACAAGATCCTTTAAATAACCTTTCCCCTGTCTTCTGAAAGTCCCTCTAAATAAGAGGCTGACTGTGAAAGTATAATTTTCCATGTAAACAGATTAACTTTCAGGATCACCTTTTACAGATTTGATACATCTTACCATCCTATTTACTCACAAATAAGTATGAGGGCAAATCTGAGCCTCTTCAGAAGAAATACAAGTTCCTTTTTCAGGGTTGCAATGACCTGAATGCTCAGACTTGATGGAATCTGAGAACATCTCATAGAAAAGAGGTTCTGTAGCAGCTCTTTCTCCCAAAGGAAGGGGTAGGGTCTATTATGATCTATTAATGGTCTGTACCAGTAATGGCTGTGCTGGTTTAAGTCTGGCCCTAAGGACCTTATTATCTGGTACACAGATTTTCTGGTTCCCCCCTCACAATTATGCACTTCAGTGGGAAAGAGAATGGAGACCCAAGACCTCAGATGAACAACCTGATACTGTCCATCATCCAACCTGAATTAACAACTTTCTCATTTTTAATACAAATAACATTTTCCTCTTTATCTCCATTCTACTGTTTCCATGCTTATATCCATGCATATCCACTCTTACACATGATATCTCTGTCGCACGCTATTTGACTACCTGTCATGCAAAGCTGAAGTTGGATCAGCAATACTGTGTTGTCTTTGCTAAGGCATTAACTATGTCATTTGATCCAGCTCCTGATGAGCCATTTCATGCTAACCAAAAATAGTTATGTAAAATTTACTCTTGTTTTCTCCCCAATAGAGGAGGGAGCTTAGTGCACTGTCACACTTCACAGTGGATAAGAGAATGCAGGATACTGTGGGAACCGGGGCAGGCATGGTCTTTGTCAGCAAACTCCAAACCAGTCCACAGTCCAGTGTGAGCACATTGTCTTACATCAAAGGAGTACCAAGACTGGAGAAGTCTGACTAAAGGCAGCTCTTGCAATGTTTTCACCATAGTGCGTGCTTAGTCTTCTCATCCTGTACAGAGAAAGCTTAGAGATCAGAGTATGTGATTGCATAATAAAAGCTATGCATGAATAAGGAGCCAGACAGATTTATGCTTTCATAGGACCCTTTTGTTCTGACTCTTTTTCTTTATTTTTTAAAGTGTTTAGTTGAGCAATTCAACTTTTTGAAAGTAATTCTTTAAAAAAATCTCGGAAGACTGAAATCAAATCATAAGATGTCTTACTAAGTACCAGTATTCATTTAGATTCCAAATTCAGGTCTCAACGTCAGGAATCCCATGAATGTCAGGGAGCAGTATCTGACTTTTCTTCTATCTATTGTCCATGAGAAAAGACTGGAATACAGACATTGCTAGGTGATCATGTACTGTTTGCTAGCTAAAGGTATTTGAAGGATATTTCTTGGATTTTATTTCTGATTTTGAGGAGTGTGGTCACTTAGAGGTGTCACTGGCAGGAACCTACTCTGTACATTCATGTGGAAAGACAGTATGAGTCATTGGTGGAGACTTCAGTCCTTACAGATGAAGTCATAATTTCACATCTGCAGGGAGAGAAATATACAACTGGCAGATGATCCTATCTCTAAAGTGGGTAAAGGATTATATTGTTCTACTCTTATGAAGAATGTTCCCCTGTACTTTGAGGTGGTGAGGTCCTACCTTGAGTACTGTGTCCAGTTTTAGGCCCCTCACTACAAGAAAGACATTGAGGTGCTGGAGTGTTTCCAGAGAAGGGCAACAAAGTTGGTGTGGGGTCTGGAGAGCAAGTCTTGTGAAGAGCAACTGAGGGAGCTGGGGTTGTTTAGCCTGGAGAAAAGGAGTCTGAGTGGAGACCTTATTGCTCCCTCCAACCATCTGATAAGAGGTTGTAGAGAGGTGGATGTTGGTCTATTCTCCCAAGTAGCAGGTGATAGAACAAGAGGAAATGGCTTCAAGTTGTGCCAGGGAAGGTTTAGACTGGATATTAGGAAAATTTTTACACTGAAAGGTTTATTAAGCATTGGAACAGGCTGCCCAGGGAAGCGACTGAGTCACCTCCACTGGAGGTATTTAAGAGACTGGTAGATGTAGTGCTTAGTGATATGGTTTAGTGATGGTTTTTGTCAGTGTTACATTGATGGTTGGATTAGATGATCTGAAAACTCCTTTCCAATCTAGGCAACTCTATGATTCTAAGAATGGGTTTGAGACACAGTCTTTGTCCTTTGTCCAGCAATCATATACAGGCAAGTAACAAGGAATTCCTGTGTTTATCTGGAATTTCTAGTCAGTAGTACCCTGTTCTTCAAAGAGGGGCCAATACATCTGCATGTCCTGTACATTGACATGGCATCTTGAGCCTTTCATCAGGGGCTACCATACCTTCTGACAGCCTTGCAAGCCCAATGCAGCTTCACTGGGACTTTTGGAAAGCATTGCCATGTTTTTTTTTCTCACGCTAGACATGCACATAATCTATGATATTTTCCAGGAGGCTCAATGCATGACAGCCTAAGCCATGCCTGGACGCTGTGTCTATCCAGGATATTCCAGGCTAGCAGAGGCATAGCCAGTCCTTGTCCTGTCGGACCTCTTTCTTTGCATTGACTATATAGAAAGACCTGCAAAACAAATGGACATGCTCCATGAAGATGATGCCTACTAAGCTTTTAAGAGTAAAAGTCTAGGGACTTAGTCACACATGTGCAAATGAAGGAGTGGATGCTTCTAGACTAGGCTGGGAGCATTATATGGTGTAAGTGGTAGGCAGCCCCTCGGTTTTGGCCCTGTGTCCAAAGCAGTCTAGTCTGGACATGAGATTCCTCCTCCTTGACAGGACCAATTATCTGTTTCCTGTGTCATGCTATAGATACGATAAATATCTGACAGTGCAAATAATTTCTTCCTGTTCTGCAGAAATAGATGCTAATTTTGGTCTCTATAATAACAGGTGAATCTGCAGTGAGTATGGAAGCAGAAATTCAAGGTAATGTGAAAGAATTCTAAGTAATGCAATTCAAAGGTATGTGCATTAGAAAGAAACCAGTCTGTGAGATTTGTGGACTAACGGGGTGGAGGTGCTACACAGACTTCTGTCTCACCCACTGACATGACTTGGGATGTGTGGCATTTGGTCCAGTGTTTTAAAGGTCTAACAAAGTCTCCCGCTGTACCATGTAATAAACAAGAGAAGTGTTGACTGACTGTGTACTGATTGCAGTTTATGAAATGAACAGCAGGTGGGAGAGAAGCAATATGCATCCTCTGGTAGACCTCCAGCTAACAATGCTACATCTGAAAATATGTAGCATGCTAGTACTGAAAGAAAACCTTTTATATTGTGCTACTTGGAAATGGGGAGAGGTGGGAAGGAGGAAAGTAGTGGGTTAGAGGAAGGGGAAATATGAAATAGTGGGATTTGTGCATTAAATTATTTTTCTTTTAGGCTTCGTTGGTCCTTGTCCCATTTCATACTCATATTTCTCTGTTGCCTGACAGTTTTGTCATTTGTCAGCCTTTCCCAAGTAGTCTGCCTGCAAATGATATCTGCCTACCTTGGTGGCAGGCACCTCCCTGAGTATTCATCTGTCTCTTGTCTCCTGCCTTTGTGTTTTGTCAACCTGTTTATTTCAAATCAGTTTCTCTGTGCCCCATCTTGCTCCTGTCCCTATGCCTATCCATCTATCTCCATTAAAATCTACATATTGAATATCAATAAAAATAACACAGCCTATTTGGGGAGGAGGTCATTTGAGCGATGCTTTATGGCTGTCTGTTGATTTGTGGTCAAACGCAACGGTCATAAAAGGGTTGTGAATTAGGCAAATGACATAAAACGCACACATCAGCAATTAAAATCAGCTGTATTATCTGGGCACTCAGCAGGGCTGCCTAGTTAAGGCCCTGCCAATGTTTTGATTATTACAACTCTTTACAAGAATTCATGCTGTTCTGCTCTCCTCACCCCCACATCTAATATTTGACCCTTCCTTGCTTTCTGTATGGCTTTGCTGCTTACCCTATGTTTTGATTCTCTTCTGCAAGACACAGCTTCCTCGATCTTTCCTTCCCTCCCTCCGAATGTGAAGCAAAATTGTCTCTCTCCTCCCTAAACATATACTGCATTTCTCCATTTTGGGACTCCTGCCAGGGAGGTTTTTCTGCCTTCCGTGTCCATTTCAAACACCTTGTCCTAGTGAACCCCCACCTGTCTCTACCTCAGTCCTTTCATTTCCTAACCCCTCCCTCACTCCCCCCTTGCAGAGGAAGGCATTCTCACCACCTGAGCGCTGCAGGCTGCTTGCAGTGGGTGGGAGGACCCTAGGGTTTGTGCGGAGCTCATGGACTGCAGAGGCACTTTGCAGGAGCACCGAGTCTGCCTGCCTGCAGCTGCTTGCAGAGAGCCTGCATGGCCATGACGTCTTTCTCTATCACCTTCACGCTCACTGCACGCACTCATATCCCTCCTCTCAGCGTGCCTCACGTTTCTTCCCTCTGTATTCACCTCCCTCCCACAGGCTACTCTCCCATACCTTTTTAGTCTCTCTGGCTATTGAGCTCCACCACGGAAATGTTCTCTGAAGGACACATGTAACCTGCTGTGGGGCAATCCTCTCCATGCCACAGTGAATTTTTGGAGCCAGTGTGCCATCTACTACACATCTACCACCTGCAATACATATTGAAAAGACTGTGTGATGCACAAAGATTGGTTATATTTGAGTACTCACATGTCTTCATGTCACTATAATATTCCTTCATTGTAAACACTTAGGTTGCTCTTAATGAAATGATTTAAGAGTGGAAACCAACAACAGTGGTATTTAATTTAATGTCACAGGGGTTTTTGGTGTCTGATCAGCAGACAATCTTCAAAGAAATTTTGTGCCTCACATTTTGTGAAGTAGACTTCCTCTTGGTTAAGAAGTTGCAAAAAGAGCCTGGAGAAAAGATTTTCCTGCATTGACTTTGCGGTCATCTCTGGCTAAGGAGCGAATCAGAGGGTGTGATGGTGTTGCCTAACCACAGGCAGGTAATGCCATTTGAGACTCTCTACCGTACCCAAAACACCAGCCAAGAGCTGACAGATGTTATGCAGGCCCTAGGAGGAACATGCACCTTCCTGGTGAGGCGGCTGGGATGATAGTGACTAAATGTTCTACAGAATGTTCCCTCTTTCCACTGAATCCTGCAGTGAGCATCGAAAATAGATTGTACTGAGAGGATACCCAGATTCCATACTGCCACCTTCCCACCTGGTAAGACACTCATTTGCAAGGTGTAGGCATAGGCTATTTTAGATTTTTCAGCTGCTTTATTTCCTTGTACTAATCACAGCTCACAGTTACCATCTATGTACCCTTAAAAGGTGAACTACTGGTCTAGTAACTAAGGCAATGAAAAGGAGGGAACTTTTGAGATGTTTTGAGAAACTTTAGATGGGTTTGGAGGAACTCTGGAGAGAAGCTACCTGCCTCCCAGCAAAACTTTTGCGGTCTATGAGAGGTAAGCCTACACCAATACTCCAGTAACATGCACAATCTTTATCAAATGCAGGCCATTTGTGCTGGCAGAGCAGCATAAGGGAACTATGTACCTGCTTGTGCTGTCTACATGGTGCATAATGAAGAGCTTATATTTTGTGTTGCATAAAATGCAGATTTTTGCATGGAAGGCTACAAAATAATATATTTTAAGCAGGGATTTCCAAACTTCCAGCTCCTGATCTGGCTTGCTTATGCATATATCTTACATAACAGACTAAAATTTTTGGGTAGGAGTTTCAGAATGATCCAAAGTAATTACAGAGGAACACCAAGTGAAAAAAAAATATCTTTTTTTTTAAAAAATTCTGCCCCTGTTCTCCTACTGGCTAGTATGCAACTGAGCAACCCTAACCTCACAATTGCTGGAAGTGAGTTGCTCTGCTTTTCCAACCCTGTGCTTCCATTTCCAAACACTTGTGACCGTCTATGATTCCTGACCTCATCAGTGATAAAATGCTAACTAGTTGCAGTGCTGCTGGATCTAATATTGATGGCAAAATGTTTAGGTTCCAGATGGTTAGGAATATTTCCATTTTCTATGTGCAACATTTCCATATTTTGTAGGCTCAGAAATATGTTTTGCTTTAATCTGTGGTATTTGTTTTGTTGTAGTAGTGGACAGCAAACTATGCCTTGAAACTGGTGTTTTCCAAGCCATAAGAAATGTTTCAGAAACCTTTAGAAATGTTTCAGAAAGTTCTCTGCATATTTGTTTAGTGTTTAGCTTTAAAACTGCTTATATGCACTCAGTATTGTGTGAGTCCAAGCCAGGAAGGTTAGATTGCTCGCTGAGTCACCACTAAACATACAGGGGCCTTCCTTAATGTATACTATGTGAAACCATATTTCAGTGATTTATTTTGGTGTCTTCTTCTCTGCTCCTTTGGTAAATGAATGGACCCCATGGTTACAGCAGGCCAAATTAGGCGTATTTCTCTTGAAGGAAAGAGGCTGATTATCCTGGGTATGTGATACAAACCTGAAAAAACATTTGTCCATATGCTTCTTGGAAAGATAACTCAGCATCTGACTACAAAGGGGACACATTAAACAGTATTAGCTGGTATGGCAAAGCAGTTGCAAGGCCCACCTGGATAAAAGTGTTTTCCACACCTGGTGAGTGTGTGACATGAACACAACCTCATAGTCAGGGATGTCGACAGGATGAGCCATGTGGGGCTGGAAGAAACTTTCGCTTGCTAGCACGCAGTTCTGCTGCTGTAAGATGAAGAAGGAGGTGAGTGGGAAGAATGCGGGAAGAGCACCACCACAGAGGGAGGGGTGCCAGGCAATAATAGGAAGAATGATTCCAGGGCTTAATTGAAGTGGCGAGTCCAAGGAAGATGATGAGATGACTGCACGGAGAGCTTGTTGCTCTTAATCTGCAAAAGGCTGTATTCCATGAGCTAGAAGGGTATCTGCCTGGGGTGGGGAGAGAGGCAAGGAAATGACACGTGGTATCATCAGCATGCCAGTCATGAGGCAGGGAGTCAGCAGCAGGGTGCTTTCGAGAAACTTGCCTCTTTGCAACCTTTAGCAGCCTCATCTATGCACTGACGCAGAGATTGGAGGTACGTGACGACTGTGCTGATGAGGTGATGGTTACACTGATTGGGAGGTTCAGTGGTGAGATGCTTTCTGACAGTGTGCAGGTGGTTGTTGATGGTTCTGGCTGTTGTTTGGGAAGAGATGCTTTGCTCCCCTTTTAGTTTAAAGAGGTGGCCAAATGCAAAAGAAATTAAGCAACAAAAAATGCATGTCAGGAAAATCCTAGATAAGCTAACAAAAGCCAGAAAATTCAGGGTTGCTTTCAGCTAATGCTATGATTTTTACCCGCCTGGGGAGAACAGGGAAAAAGGTAGTCTCAAGGTCACTTCAAATCACGGGGCTTTGTGAAGCACTGCTACTGTTAGAAGAAGACTTGAGCTGGCAGAAGAGAGTTGCAGAGGTACAGGCCTATAAAAATACATTATTAAAGAAAATCTGAATGAAATGGCAACTAGAATGGAAAATAGCAAATAATACTTACAGCATTGGAAATTCATTTCAGTTTTATGGAATATAGCTTAAGTATAAATATAAAGCATTGCATTAAAATTCATAATAACAGATTACAGTCTTCTCCCGTATCTGTACCACTGCAGACAGTGTGCTTGCAAGAGAGCTAAGCTGAACAATTTAGGGACAAGTCTGATAATTCATGTGGAAGTTATTGGTGTCTTCCTTCATTCACCAGTTCAAAAGTAGTCAACAAGTAGCATTACCATCCCCAGCGACAGCCATCCAGACAATTCAGTCTGATGTTAAGAATCAAATTGTTGCAGGTGCTGAGCAATTCTGAGAGGAGCTGTGCTGATGCATGATAGTAGAGTAGAGTAGATGGAGGCACATGCCTGCCTCAACCTGAATTTCATCTGTCATTGCCAGCTTTTTGATCTTACACAATTTTAATGAATTATTTTCTACAGTTATAATGTATTCTAATGACTCTTTAAGATTACTCCACCTGAACTGGACACATATCTACATAAAACAGAAGTAGCAGCAGCACAGGTAAGATTTTGTCACAATTTTCCTTTTAATAGAGCTTTACTAATCTTCTTACTCTGTTGCTATTAGAGCTTTTCGGGCCCATGTCCTGTGTGAGAGAGAGAGATTGCTTTCTATTTCCCAGGATTTCCTGGAGAGTATCATTAAAATTGTCAAGGTGGGAGGGGAGTGGATGATGTTACCCTGTATGTGGAGGATAATGATGAATGTAGATAGAGCTTGTCGCTGCATTTCCTGTGGCTCTGAGTTCGAGAAACAATTATTGTTCCTAATATGCAATGATGACAGGGGTAGCATTTTCAGCAGCCTCTGATGGGACATCATTTTTCAGTCAGTTGACAGATTTGAAAAACTTGCCTGAGGTATTTATTATGTTTAAACAATATTGTAATATATGTTTTATATCCGAACTTCATGATTACTGGCCTGAGTTCCAGGGTCATGTGATGTTTTCTGTGAAGCTAATATGCAATACAAAGCTGATTTGCATTAGAATAGTCTTTGATTTACCAGTGTGAGCAAGGTGCTGTGGTAGGGAATACCTAGGCTGAGTATTTATCTGAGTTTTCTTTCTCCAAAAAAGACAGCAGGTTTCTTCAAAAAGTGATGAACATTTTGTGTTGAACATTTCATAAGATATGAACACTATTAGCATCATGATCTGGAGGGGCAGGAAAAACTCACAGTTCTGATTGTCATGGGCATGCATGTTTTCACTGGAGAACAGAGTCATAACAAGGAAGTACCAGCATTGCCACTCTAAATACCTGGGGATATTTATCATAGAACCATAGAATTATCTATGTTGGAAGGGACCTTTCAGATCATTTAGTTCAGCCATAAACCTAACAATGACAAAACTCATCAGTAAACCTTATCCTGTCAAATGCAGAAGAACATAGAGGACATGTTTCCTTTCATCGGCCACAGAAAAAGGTACAACTCGGAACAGGTACAGTGAGTCGTTATTCAAAATTAGTTGCTATTGCCATTCTGAGGTCAGAAGTGAGGTTCACTAGGGAATTCAAATGGGGACCTCACAACATGATCATTTGTGATGGCATCTCATGAGCTCTGAGATCAGTTCTATAGATTTCTTGCTTGCATTGATTGAGTACTATGGCTGTAGATATTAGCAGTGGTGAACAAAGCTTTCACACTGAGTCAGATAATACTGGGTTCCCACCTTGAACTGTGAGCTGGCTCTGACTGTGCCATTACAATTCCAGTTTCCTGCCCAGATTCATCAGCTATCAGTGGATGTCAGCCTGTGGGAGCTCCGAAGGCCTCCCTTCTCACTAACAAGGCAATAAGGGTCTCCAGAAAGCAAGACAACTCTCTCCTGCCTACGTGTGATGTGCTTGCATGAGGCATTCTGTCTTTACATTAATGTTTGGTATGATATACTCATATTAATCCGTGTCAGTTCATGCATTTTACTTGCTATGTTCAGCAATCAAACCTCTTATGGTCACTGGTTTTGTGAGGATGCATTTAATATCATAAATAAAAATAGTTATTACTGTTAATCAGTATATAATCTTGGGACAAACTACCCAAAGGATATCAGCTTCAAATGAGTGGACAGTACTGTGTCAAGGAAAATCACGTGCAATTCAAAATGTTAACATTGGCTCCATCCCTAGCTGTGCAGCTGGGTACATTTTATACTGGACAATGGTCCTTTCTGGGAGAGGGAAAAGGAGTTACTTCATCATTCAGGGTCTGCATTCAGCAGCACACAATCCACAGTGAGTCACTGCTGAAATGTATGGCAGGGCAGGAAATCACAGCTGTCAGGAGTGATTGCCTCCCGTGCAGTTATGAAATATTCCCCCCCGCTGCCAGAAACAGCCACCCCCAAGATGAGCAAGAGGCGATTTTTACCATCTACTTTGTCTAGGTCTGCATGGCTGAATCAAGCCCAGTACTTCTAGCCCCTGTAGCTGTACAGAGAGCTGTTTCAAAAAAATAAAAAATAACAGGAATCATCTCTGACTGGTGCAGTGACAGCTCCTGTAGGCAGCAATCAGACAGCCACAGTAGCAATAGCTCTGAGATGTATGAATTGCCCAAATTAATCTTTTGGGTCAATTTGAAACCTAAAGTTGGGAAAAGCTAATATAGCTAATTTCACTGCTAATCCATTTAGCAGAAATGTCCAGTTAATATAGTTATGTCTTAATCCTAAAAAATTTCCCTTGACTTTCCCAGGGGCCTCCAATATACTGTACTTTGATGCTAGAAGCTCTGGTTTTCTCCCCTTCACTTTCAACTTTGAATATGCCGTTCTGCATTTTCAGAAAAAAAACTCTGCGGCATGCAGAACGCTGATGTTATAAAGCAGGATAAAATAAATTGAATTTAATGCAGTATAGGTAGTGCTGTGGATACTGCATTACTTTTTATTTCTTTTTCATGTTTAATCCTAAAAAGTTCTCTCCACTGAGATTATCTGATTCTTCTCTATCTGGTATTTTTAAGTCTTCCTTCAGATTTCTAATCTATTTTCCTGGATATACACAATTACAAGAGAGCCTTGATAATAGTCTTATAAATTAGGTAAATATATTTGAGGACAGGGATGGTGATAAAATAATAAATAAAGGAAGGTCTACATGAGGAACAATGACTGGATGTGTTGTCTGGGTCAGTCATCTGGATGTGGATGGGCAGCTGGGATAATATGAGTCTTTTCTACCATTCATATAGTCTTCTCTAGTCTTTCTCTACCATTCATATATGAAGATGTACAGATCCCCTTACCTGAGGGGGTCTATCTCAACTGATAGACAAATGCAAGTAATATGGGTGTGATCTCCAGACCTGTTCTTGCTCTGAAGCTCTCCAGATGAAGATGTATTAAGAGTAAGCCATTCCGGACCAAGCTGTCAGCCCATTGTGGGGTGACTGTATCAACTGACAAAGTAACTCACATGATATTGTATCTTGGCTTAAACTGCAGCTCCCAGAGCCAATGCAAGAGCTGCCAGAAAAGCAGACTCAGCTCAAAAATTAATATGAACACATAACCTTTTAGATCTTTTGCTAGTGAGAAACAAATAATTTGTTTAGCCATAGTCCTCGGAACTTTTGCCATTCCTTTGAGGCATGAGTAGATGACCATGTATGGATTTCTTATCTTCCATATGGTTTTTCAGGATTTATGCAGGAGTGGGTAGAGAAAGAGAGAAAATTCATTCACTGGATGTTTATTTTGAAGGAATTGAGATCACCTTCCTGTCAGCCTGATAAAATAGCTTATGAATCAAAACTGGGACTTGAAATAGGAGAAACAAGTATACTGTCCTCCCTTATTAGAGAGATGGACTAAAACCACAGGAAATGAAGGGCTGAAGAGTGTATTGTGGAATGAAGCAAGTGTTGCAAAAAGTGCAGCCTGGAAGTTTTCTTTCTGGATGATCAGAGAGGAACAGGACTGGGTGGTATGCACACACGCTCTGAGCCTTAAATCTTCCCTTTTAATCTTTATCAGACACAACTATTTCTAGGGAGCGAAGGCACTTTGTATAAAGAGAAGGGTGACATGACACAGTATACCTGTAAGCAGAAGCTGTCATACGTTTTTGATCATTTTGCTGCTGTAAAAAACATCCCTATGCATCTTGTCTTTCAAAAAATAACCATAGTTGTGTCTCTCATTCTGTTTAGTTACTTGTTAATGCTCACTTCTCCAGACCTTTGTGTTTTCCAGCTACTACAGATGGGGTAAGCTGTGGTGCCAGGCAGTCTTTCCATGTTCTTGCCTTTCCTGTGTGGAATGAAACAATACATTGAGCTATAAATGTGAACACAATGCAGTGCTATATGGGAGACGATAGGGTGGGATTGTGGGGATGTTAAAGACGTATTCCTTTACTAAATCTCAGGAAGTTATGTGGCAGAAATCAGCCATACATTTGATGTGTACTCTGTTTTTGAAAATTCTTTAATTACCTGGTAGCTCTCAAGTCTTTAAGAAAACCAACAGAAATCAGTGTTTTCATCAATCCAGTAAGCAGGTTTCTATAAACATGTCAGACAGTGACCAAACTGCATGCAATTGCAAATGCACCCAAGGAATCAAGAACACACCTACGATAGAAACCACAGGCACCATCTGTCTTTATTTAGGAAACACAGTCTTCCCACTTCTTCTTCCCCTTTCCTTTCCACTCCCCTCCTCTTCAAATGACTTCTAACTATCATACTTTCCTTGTAAAACCTCCCTGGTTACATCAACATATTTCAGCACAAAAAAAGCCTTACTTTTTTTCTACCTTATTATTGTTTAGATGAAGTTATTCAGCAACTGAAATGAATCATAGAAACATAGGAACCTTAAAGATCATCTAGTTCCAACATTCCTGCCATGTACAGGGACATATCCCAATAGACCAGGTTAATCAAAGTCTCATCCAACCTGGCCTTGAACGCTACCAGGGATGAGGTATCCACAAATTAAAACCCTTAACCCTCATCCTATTGCTCCACTCCCTGGTAAAGGGTCCCTCCCCATCTTTCCTGTAGGCCCCCTTCAGGTACTGGAAGACCTAAAGTCTCCCTGGAGCCTTCTCTTCTCCACTCTTACCAACACCAACTCTCTCAGCTTGTCTTCATAGGAGAGGTGTTCCAGCCCTCTGATCATTGTCATGGCCCTCCTCTGGACTTGGTTCAACGGGTCCATGTCCATCTTATGTTGAGGGTCCCAGAAATGGTGCTACTCCAGGTGGGATCTCACCTGAGTGGAGGAGCAGAAGAGGGGAGTAGAGGGGCAGAATATGGAACATGAAATGTCCACTGCTCTCATGCTATATTCCCTTCTCCTTGATTGGAAAGTGAGTTTGGGGAGACACAGATCACAGACAATATTGATTAGAACAACATTTTTCATTAATCAGCCTGCTATTAGTGATAAAACCAAGCTGTTATTATTAATGGCAAATAAGTATTCATACAATCTGTTCACTTGAACAGGTTACTTGCACAACCACTTATCACACAGCTCCCAGTTGGAACAGCAGCTTTGAGGCCATTTACTCAGAAGTGAGGGGTCGTACTGATGTACAGGTAGGGTTCTTTTTTGGGGTGACGAAGTCATTCAGAGGGTCCTTTCTTTCAACAGGAATATATGAAGTCTTGTATTTTTTGCCTACAGCAGTTGCCACACTCTTGGATGTGGTCTGTTTTATACAACCCACTCTTTGATGCTCATGTGTGCAAGTGACCTTGAACAAATGCAGCAAACTCTTGGTCCTGGATTTATCAGTTCTTGCAGGTTCAAGAGGACCACTAGTCTCCGGGGTTTATCAGTTCTCAGGAAACTTTCACTCATTACATTCTCAGCATGTATTATTCTTTTTGATATGGTGTTTTCTTGCAACATCTTTTTCCATCCAAACTTATAGGTAGTGATAGTACCTACTCACATGAAAAGAGCCTTTATGATGTTGAAGTATTACATTGTAATGTTTAGTGCATATTTTATTAACAGTAAGAAGCAACACATTAATGACATGGAATTAAAAAGAAATAGAGGTAGTTATTACATTCATCCATCACTTATGCCAAACACTGTGCTGCAATAAGGACCATAAGCTGACAAAACATTTCTTCAAGCTGTGTCATGTCAGTTTAGTTTCTGCAGTTTAGCACTGCAAAATCATCCCCCTGACAGCTTTCTGTAATTAGTCCTGGATGAAATGGTCAAATCAAACAGGACTTCCATTTTCCCAGTCCTTCTGTCCTTCCTCAAAAGTCAGTCAAAGCCCATGCCTTTTTAAAGGTTAAATTATAAAAATTAATGTCAAAAGCCAGACATAAGTGATAACATCCCCCTACTTTGATGTTACTCAAATATTGAAAGTTTGTGACTAGAAAGAAAAGTGCTGTATTTATCCTCTGTGAATTATGAAGTGAGGACTGGTGTCACACTTCTCTTATCTCAGGAAAAACAAATAGCTCTATTTCATGTATAAGGCTCCTTCCAATGTGAAACCACTTCTCTAAACCTCTCTGTCTTGGTGGGACTTCCTCAGCAAGAACAACAGAAAAGCAGAGTGGTCCCAATGCTTAATTACCATAAAAAGTGAGAGGAGACCAACAAGGTAATAGTATAAAATGCACAAGGTCAGAGAAAGCTGGCTGCAGGATGTAGTGACTCTTTGTTCTAGACAAGTCAGGCAAAGGAGGAGAAAGCCATTCTTGAGATTATTGTGAAAACTGAGGGCAGGGAAGGCATCAGAGTGTTTGTCTGGTTTGCTTTGGTATCTGTGGTAAAGAGCAGTTGTGTGAGAAATTGTACATACATGATACACTTTCTCAGAGAAGGTCCTTGAAAGATAAACTTTGTGTCAGAGCATGCTTTGGATTGCAGTACTAGGGAAAGGTATACTTATCTCCATGCTACACAAGAGTCTGCACACATCTTGGTAGATGCTGGAAGTTCCATTTCTATGGATCTTTGCCTAGGAAGAAAAACAGAGAAGCCAAATGAAGAGACATAGCTAGAGTGTTACCAGAAAAGGAGAAATAGAAGATCACGATTGCCTACAAAACACATTAGCCTGACAGGGTGTCAGCAGAAGATGAGGGATCAAGAAGGAGGCAGTAGCTGGCATTAGAGAAAACCCACCCATTTAAGCATGGGAAAACATGTTTTCATAGCACAGATCTGAATAGCTGCTATGTTTTCTGAACATTGAAAGGCAAGAGTTGTGTCATATATTTTCCCTGAGTTTTAAGTGACTACTGGAAGAAAATACATTTCACTGTCCTTGTTTGTCAACAGAACATCTTGAACAAAATGATGGTCTCTAAATTAGTCAGTTGTTTCCCCTTTTATTCTGTTATATATTTATTCTGATATATCCTTCTCTGCAATTTTAGTCAAAACCTAGCAAGTGAATACAGAACCCACTGCTGCCCTTTTAAGTTTTTTCCTGAAATATACTTGTGCACTCATGGGCTTATCTTGAATAGACTGGGTGGAAGAGAAGGCTGTGTCTGTGTATATACATTACAATGAATATATACTATCTTCTTGCAGCTTTGTTAGAACTTCCACAGTTTTCAAGTGGAATTTGTCATCTTTTTGGTAGGGTGGGAACAGAGGAAAGGTCAGAATTATAAAGGAAATGATGATCAGAGAGCTGGAGCACCTCTCCTGTGAAGACAGGCTGAGAGAGTTGGTGGTGTTCAGCCTAGAGTAGGTTCTGGGGAGACCTTATAGTAATCTTCCAGTACCTAAAGGGGGCCTATGGGGAAGATGGGGAAGGACTCTTTATGAGGGAGTGGGGTGATAGGATGAGAAGTAATGGTTTTAAACTGAAAGAGGGGAGATTTAACTATTAGGAAGAAATTCTTTACTGTGAGGGTGGTGAGACACTGGAACAGGTTTCCCAGAGAAGCTGCAGATGCCTCATCCCTGGTGGTGTTCAAGAACAGACTGGACAGGGTTTTGATTAACCTGATTAGTGGGAGGTGTCCCTGTGCATGGCACATCCACTGGATGGACTTTAAGGTGCCTTCTGACCTAAATCATTCTATGATTCTCTTTTTTAAAAATATTTGATTCTGTCAAAAGATGAGTTTAAGTGCACCCAGAAGAGCTGTAGAGAAACACAGGACAATCAGAGGACTGGAAGAACTTTCAGTGATTGTCTTTGACCATAACAGATTTCTGGCTCTTTTTCTCTTCCTGCCTGTCAAACCAGTGCTAAAGCACATCATCATCATGGAAGAGCCTCACTCATCTAGCAAGGAAAGACATTATTTTCCCCAAATTTTGTTCCAAACTAATTTCCTGGTAGAATTTGTTATAGCTAATCCAATTGTTAGCAGACCACCGGAAATGAAACAGTTCACATAGAAGCCTAGAACTAGACAAGCAGAATTTTTTATGTCCTTTTTCAGGACCTCACTTTCCAAGCCATCTGCATGAAAATTTAATGCACTCTTATTTCCTGAGACCCACCTCTGTACAATCATTTACATTCTCCTCCAGCAAACCATTCCATTATGAACCTTCCAGAAGTCTTGATTGCTTACAAGCAAGTTCTGTGTTTATGACTTTCAACTCATGGAATTGACTCTGTTATTCTGCTAAACTGGATCTTACGCATTGTTTTTCTAGTAAGTAAAATTCTTTGGCTTTGCCAGATTCAAAAATCTCCCCAGTCTTTGTCTTTTCCTTGTTTGTTTGCCTGACTTCTTCATTTTGAGACCTCTGCTTTTCACAGGTCTTCCTCAAAGCTCCCAGAGCTTTGTTTTCCTCAAGGGTGATCTTGGCATGCTGTCACTGCTTCTCCAACCATCTCCTTATCTGTAGCTGAGATGACTGCTGGTAGGCACGCATTTCCTTTCAGGTATGCTGGGAGGCAATTTACGAGTTTCAAATGCCCTAGCACTAATCCTTTCTCAAGGGACCAGTTGCCCTGTTACAAAAGCCTGTCTCTTGTTCAGTCAGTTTCTCTCTCAGAAAGCCCTCTGCACTTAATGGAGTCCCACTCCTGCCAAGTGTTAACAAAACATAGGGCCACAAAGTTTCTGAAGTGTGACTTGCTTTGTCCAGAGGATAAGCACAGTAAGAATTTTTAATTTTTAATTTTTATTGACCCTTAAAAGATGAAACTCAATCACAAAGCTGTAAAAGGATTTCTTGGAAGGGACCTCTGGAGATCACTTGGTGCAGCCTCCTGCTGCTACAGAGCAGAATGATTGTGAACACTGAGTGAGGGCAGCTGTGGCTTTGCCCAGCCAAGTCCTGATGAAGAATCTACACTCCCTCCAGGTGACCTGTCCCAGTATTGCACTACCCTCCTGGTGAGATGATTTTGGTTATATTATCTTTGTCAAACTTCTCATCAAGTATTCATTGACTACTACCAGATAATGCCAGATTGCCCTTCACCAATTTAAACAAGCTTAGCTCCCTCAGCTGCTGTAGGTCTTAGGCCATCCTTATGTCCTCTAGTGCAGCTCCTGTTGTTTCTCCATATCCTGTTTGAGCAGGAGTGCCCAAAGCTCAATATCGTAATTCAGGTGTGGTCTGATGAACAGAAAGAGATTCATAACTTCCTTTGGTCTGCTGACGATGCTCCTTCAATGTATCCACACACATGGTTTGTTTTATTTAGGATGAGACTACACTGGCATCTAGTACTCAGCTTGGTGTCCACTATAACAAATAATTTTCAGCTGCTTCTGTGGCAGTTTCTTCACACGTGGTACCGATGCACAGGGTTATTTCACCCCCAACTGCAAAGCTTTGTGTTTATAGAATCATAGAATACTTTGGGTTGGAAAGGTTTACCTAGTCCATCTCTGCAATGAGCAGAAACATCTTCAACTACATCAGGTTTCTCAGAGCCCCTTCCAAACTGAGCTTGAATGTTTACAGGCATGAGGCATCTACCACCTCTTTGGGCAATGTGTTCTAATGTTTCACCACCCTCATTGTAAAAAATATATCTTCCTTATATCTAGTCTAAATCTACCATCCTTTAGTTTACAAATGTTACCCTTGTCCTATCACAATAGGGTAAAAAGTTTGTGCTCATCTTTCTTATGAGCCCTGTTTAAGTACTGAAAGGCTACAACAAGGTGTCCTTGGAGCCTTCTCTTCTCCAGGCTGAACAACCCCAGATCCCTCAGCCTGTTGTCATAGGAGAGGTGTTTCATCCCTCTGATCAATTTTGTGGCACTCTTCTGGATCTGCTCCAATAGGTCCATGTTTTTCCTGTGCTGAGGTCTACAGAGCTGGATGCCACTTCTCCTTGTTGAACCCTGTAAGGTTCATCATGATCTCAAGTTTCTCCAGGCCCCTTTCATTTCTCCCCTGACCACAAAGCCCTGCTATGGATGGGTTTGGCAGGGAAGTGTTCTACATCTGATGAACTTCCCTCAGAAAGCTGTGCTTCTTTGGGCCAGACTGTTGAAGGTGTTTCCATGCTCATGCTTCCTCTGCTCTGGGGAGCACAGGGCTCCTGGGTGCCATGCTCAGGGATGTGTTAACCCTGCACACTATGTAAGGGCTGAGGGGGTAGATGGCCTAACCAACTATGTCCTCTATCTGCATTGGTATAGATGTTAGTACTATCAATAGCTCCTGGGAAATTAAGCTGTTAGTGAGCAGAATGTGGCTCCTCCAATGTTGTGTGGGTAATACACTCTATTGATCAGATTTCTTCACTAAAGCTAATGGCTTATCTGAGAGCAGAGTGCTTGGTGCCTATAGTCCTAGTACCTCCTCCATTGGACTGAAATGCCCTCTGCAGTCAGAAAATCTAAAGTGCTTTTGACAGCTGAACACAGTCTATAACAGCTTTTTCAAAAGTTTTGGGGTGCGTATCTTTTTTAGGTTCTATAAAAAGATCACGAGCAGCTTTTTAAATGAAGCCTTTGTTTTGGATGCATGTTGTATAATAGAGCTGAAAATTTTTTTTTTTTTCTGGGTCAACCGTCTGTCATTTCTGCTAGTTTCCATACTATTGCTGATTCCTGTGAGAACACTGAAATTACAGAAAGAGAGCTATATGAATAAACAGTCAGGTTGCTTTCATTAAAGATTTAAGGAACTCACTTTCCACAGGCTCTGTAACTTTTCCTGGTATTGTACTCTCTGCTTCTTTGCTCTTTTTCTTTCTTTAGTCAGTCTGTATGAGTGGTCCACTCTAGTCCCTTATCTTCCTTTACTATTAGAAATCTACTTTCTCACCCCTCTGCTGATGAATGTGTCTTTCAAACACACTCATATAGAACTCCTCCTCTCAGTTTCTGTCCAAAATCCTTCCCATCCCCAGCACATTCACTGTATCTCATGTAAACAGTTGATTCTGGCTTTGTTGTTTTGAGGAGTTAAAGTTGTATATGTCTACAAAACTGTACTCTCAGGTAGAAATCCTGCACAGTAGTCTCTGTACAAAGTTTTTTTATGAAAATAAAAAGCACCAGAATAGAGAAATGTATTTTTTTCCTATAGCTCAGTCTTCTGAGCGAATAGAAATGGAAGAATAAATGCCAAAGATAATTAGTACAAAGCTATGGTTTAAGATATTATTAAAATAAGTGAAGGTAGAGTAAAATGCGTGTTTCTCTCTTTTGTATACAATTATTCTACATAGAAAGACCTCAAATTCTGTGCAGCAATGTAATGGCTCAACACTGAAGAAAGTGGGGATTGTTTTTTTCCCAGTGCTGCCTCATGATCCATTTCTGTGTTGAGAAATCCAAGAGGGCTGCAAATCCACGTGAGGATGAACAGCCTGGCAAAACCCTGCTGCTGTGCATTCTAAATCAGGAATAGACATAGGTGTCTATTTGGAAACACTGCACTTGTATAGTGCCTTTCAAGTTGCTACGCCTGCACCCTGGGAAGTTGTGCTCATGCCACATTTGAGAAGTGGACTCATGCTGCCAAAGGAAGAAATAAAAGCTGCCAAAAGAAAGTTATATGGCAGCAGAGTTTGCTCTTTCACAACTGCTGCTGCACAGAGCCTTGATCCTGTAGTTTCTATTTAGGAATACCAGCTGGTGAAACCAAAGAATTTTTTCAGCAGTAAGAACTAGGTGATCTGGCCCACAATACAACTGATTAGTCTGATTTAGGAAGTACCATGAAGACTATGTAGATAACATATTAGAGAAACCTTTGCCCAGCATGATTCCATAAAATTTTAGTTCTAGGGAAACAAAGAAAATAGAAGTGGAGATGAAGGTATCTGTGAAATTTTCTTAAGTAAAACTTAGAATAGACTCTGTACAATTGACTTTATAGGACATTTATACATAAATATAAAATGGCATATTTTGTTTCAAATGTGATTTGTCAGTGTAACACGACACTCAGTTTGCTAACTCTCATTAGGCCTCTCATTCTTTTGCATCTGCCCTTTGTTATTTTGATTGTCTAGACTGAAATTTCAATCAGACCTATCTGAAAGTGCTTTAAAAAAGGTTAATGGAATCATTTAGTTGTGTCTTAGAAGCTGACTGCAAATTTCTAAATATTTTTTTCATATAGATGTAGATCTGTGTGTGTCCAGCGCTGAATAAACATACTTCCTTTATAACCCTCTAAGGTTGTGAAGCTGTTGTTTTGTGCATCAGCTTTCCTGAGATTGCCACTAAGTATCATAGAGAAACTGGTGCAATAATTCTTCTTAAAATGACCAGGTCTTGAGGATAGTGATATTCATGAAACAGTGTTCAAAAGCCTTAATTAGCATCATGACTGCATCTTGGTGATGGTGAAGATGATGTCTTCTTCGCTTTATTGTCACACCATCTGTATTCTGCTCTTCCAAGCCAGTTGTACATGAGATCCTTAAAAGTCCAAAGGAAAGTCCTTTCTTCATTTGGGGACAAATCCTTTCCAACTAATGCTTGATTATATTTGTGTTGCTCCTTGCTTTTCGACAATGTTCGCATCTTGTTTTGAAATACTTGGGTTATCAATACTTAACTCTTTGAACTCCTTCTATTACTTTTGAGTTTAAGCACATTTAACTGGATGCATTCATTCAATGATATAATCACTACAGTTAATTGAAATGACTAGTGTTTTCAGGGTTACTGAGAAATACAAAATTTAGAAGTAATAAAAAGCACAGAGTATTTTCTATTTTTTGGTGAACGTTTCTGTCCATTACACACTCTCTCTTAGGGTTAGTTTTGAATTCCTTACAATTTTGTTTGGGAAAAAAAAAAGACAACTTAGACTGTAGATATTTTAAGTGACAGCATTTTCTGTCTTTCTAACAACCCTCCTATTTGCAATTCAGTGATGGTACGGATCATCAGCTTTCACTTTTTGCACAGTAGACTGCAAAACAGCTACTCTGTGTATTGAACACTGAAATTTCAAGCTGGTAATTGTTTTTATATAAAACTCATTTTGAGATGCTGTGCCTACCCACCAGAAATTTCTAGTTCCCCTAATAGTTCACAATTCCACTATTTTCCTGTTATGTATCCAGTGCCTACAGATTCCATTTACTGTTCACTTCTGCAGACACAAAAAAAACCACATCATCCTCTTTCCCATAAATACACCTCAGGCTTTGTTTTGGCTTTTTTTTTTCTTAACTTTCTCAGGAGATACGGCAAGGAGCTCAATGTCCTCACTTATACGCTTTTAATTTTTAAAAATAACTGTATTTCACTATGTGAAAACAGTCTAAAGAATTTACTTGAATATTTACTAAGACCACTAAATATATTTCAGTGGAATATATGAATCCAGCAAATTAGGAAGCAAACAGTAAATCAATTTCTTATAATCTTTATTCCCCTGTATCAATCACTGTTGTGTGTTCTTTTGTTAAGAGGATAATATATATGACTGTGTACACATGCACATACATAACATGTCAAAGAGGAGTGGAAAAGGGAATAAAGTAATTTTACCTTAGTCTAATTCATTCAGAAAGAGACCTAAATGTTTGTCAGTGACAGGAATAAAGTCAAGGTCAAAGGCAGTGGCCACCATATGGTCCTGAGATAGGGCTCCATCACCATTTGCCACCTGTGCTTATTTCTAAGTTCTCACACCAGAATTATTTCAGAAAGTAACAGATTTATGTAAGCAGGGGGTCAGAGAGAATATTATTCCTAAGACAGCTGTTTTTTCTTTGCCTTCTCATGGCTGGTTAGAAGCCAGAGGCAGGAGGTGCACGTAGGTGCTGACAAATCAGCAGAGTAGGTGATTTCTGGGAGAAGTGGGTGCCTGGCTCTACTCTCCAGTCCTCCTGTCATTTCATCCTGCCAATACTGAGACCATGGGAAGAGAAGGCGTCAAGGGGGGCATTGTGCCCTACTACTTTTGCCTAGTGTCAGCTGCTAGGACCAGTCAGTGAAGGTGACCCTGCATCTGGACCAATGTCCTTCCCATTCTAGGTCATGTTTCTCTTGGGCTCAGCCACGGCAAGGAGGCTGACTGAGCACCTCCAGGCTGAAGTGCTTCTGAAATGCTTGTAAGGAGGCCAAAGAATTTTGTGAGAAGTGGAAGGCAGAAAATGATAGGCAAAGCCCTTGGAATCTCTATAGGTCCCCTTAAACACCTCCCTTTCACCTTGCTTCCCCTTACCAAACAAGTCCCCTCTTTGCCCTCAATATCTCTACTCCATTGGATCTCTCTTTGCAACCATTACAAAAATGGAGTTTTGTCAATACAAGTAAAATCGACAAAATCAGTTGGTTTGTCCCATATTGTCGTGATGGCAAATATCAGTTGCATATATTACAAAGAAGGCTTCAGTTTGGACTGGCAGGATGAAAGACTCAAAGAGCCATTTTAAACAAGCCTTGTTGATATCTAATTTTACCCAGCTCAGCCATCCCTGTTTTAAGCCGCTTTTAATCATATTCATTAATATGCGAGAGCATAATTCTTATACATAGATTTATATATAGACCTTTTTTTTTGGCAAATGTCTACCAGCACTCACTGTACCAAATTTTTCATCTTATCTTGTTCTTGTAACTTCAACTTGTGTACTAATTAAATACATTTCAGTACTAATAAAATACAGTAAGTGTTCCACACATTCAGATGGACAAACTTGTTCAAACTTTATGTTCTTTTTGAAAAAACAAGCTAATGTTTAAGGCCTCAATTTTCTTTTTCTGTGTGTCTATCTGCAAAATTAAAGTAATAGAAACAATCAAACTGTCTGCTAAATTTCGTAGTATTATTTTCCCATTTCTAGGTCTTCCCTTCCCTTGCATTTACCTTTAAATTAAAGAGAGGTACAATGAACAAAGTAGTTCAAAACTAACTCAAATATTGGAAGCCTGCTGTGTCTGTTCTTTTCCTCAAATTACAGATAAAGTAGCTTTCTCAACAGCTCTACTCACTGCAAAAATTGAAATCAGATTTCCCTACAATGTGTTTCACTTGATAATGACCATATCTCATCTGAAGGACAATGCATGATCATATTCCCATTTTCCCAGTTTGTATTTCTTTATACTTTTTTCTTCTTATGCCAGAAATAATGTAGATAGAGTGTGAGTATAACTAGTTTAAAAGCCTTTGTGTTACAAGAAGACATCTGAGAAGCTGGGGTATAACTTTTCAATATGGACCAAATTCTGTTGCTATATAAATTAGCTGCTTTTTTCAAGGGAAGACATGAGGGTCCTGAGGGCACTAAAAGGCCTGAGTGGCCCGGACCAGCCTCACATAGGACTCCCATCCCATGTCCATTGGCTTGGAGATCAAAACTCAGTCCAGCAATGAGGGGTTGTAAAAAACTTTTACAATAAGGACCAAAAGTCTTAATTTGCCAATAGTGACATATGCTGATTTTATAACCACCATGAGTTATTAAAGTAGGGCAAATTGCTCTAGCTAACATATTACCTGTTGTTATTATTATTGTATAACCTAAAGGTTGAAATCAGTACTCTTCTGAGGTATTGCTCATTTTGTGAACATACAGTAGGAGACCAGCTCTGACTCAGAGACATTATATGCTAAGTAATGAAAGGTTGAGGAAAGGGAAAATCATCACCTTTGCAGGGAAGGAGTACCAAGATATACAAGGTCAAACTGATGCCAGTCAGAATTATTCAGATTGAGCTGATCCAACGTTGACATGAGGAAACAGATGAGCAACAGATATCCTGTTCGGAATATACTTTGTCTGCCAAAAAGGATACTTTTTGTGGAAGGAAAATATATACAAATAGCCCGCTTTGTAACAGATTTCTGAAGACAAAATTCTGTTCCTCACCTCAGCCCAATGAGTCAAGCTGAGCCCTGCAGAAAGGACAGAGGGGTTGAGGACAGAGCACCAAGCTGAGCTTCACAAACATTGTCACAGTCAAGCTGCTCTTGTCGGGACATTGCAAGACATGGCTAAAACCTACTTGGCTGTATGTCCTCCTGCTGCCCTATCATCACACTTGTCACCAAAGGTGGCCTTGCAAAGTGTGCCAGCTGATGGAATAAAATCATGTTGCCGAGGGGCTGCTTTACCTGTTATCTGGGCTGGAGCTGTCTGGGGCAAAAAGTGAGGTGCAATTCTCTACTGCTGTTGGTCCTGCATTATTGGCCTGATGGAGTGAAAAGGGAGGAGCATGTAGAGGCCACAGCCAGGAGCCGATGACTCAAAGTCATCTCAGAGGCTGCCCTCATCTTCTGTGTGGCTGCTGGGCAGTACCTCTGGCTGCCTGCTGTCATTCACCAGGGCTTTGATGGTTTTCAGTGATGCATCTCCTTCCCTTAGGTCTCTTCCTGACCCCACAACTCAGTCACTATTCAGTCTGCGACCCTCAGGCTTTTTGACCTTTTTTAGGAGTCCTGCATTTTCTAATGAGAAGAGAAAGCTCTATTGGCTTGGTGGATTCACAGCTTTGAGTTGCTGCCATCATGTTGGCTGTGCTTTCCACAAGCACTAAATTAACTTTAAAAAGAGCCAACAAATTTTATGAGAAAAGCCAATCTTTTCATAGGTGCGCCAATATACAGAAATGGTTATTTCACATCTGGGATCTCTCTGTATGGAAAGCATACATAATTTTATAACTCATCAACTTTAAGAAGTGCCCAAGAAGGCTGAAATAGGACCATAAATTTGTAGGAGATAAAACATTTTCATAGAAAAAGAAAATTCCAACAAAATAAGCAAGGTCTGGGATGTTCTGGCGTCCATTAGAAAAAGATATTAAAACCCCCCCATCCTGCCTTTTATTTTATGACTGTGTATAAGAAAGCTGAAAAATGCCCAACTTCTAGTAAAAGATAAAAGATTAAAAATACACTTCTTATTTCATAGAAAACTGCTCTGTTAAATCTAAAATTTAAATCACAGTGTTTGATTATCAGTGCTCACCAAGAGGATTACAGAACAGTCATTAAATCTTATTACAAAGCTAAGTGCAGAAAGTAATTGCACATATTTGTAAGTAGCTTAGAATTGATTAAAAATGCATAAAGAAAAACTGCAAAATTTTCTGCAGGCTCAAGGCTATTGGCCCCTCTGGGTAAACACACATCAGCTCATCCCTCCAGCAACCTTCCCTGCTTCCTCATGGTGTGGCAAGAGGAGGATTTCTCCCTGCTTTAAGGACAACAACACTGTACATATGATCATTTGAGTTGCTGTGAGCTGTAGGAGATAGGGAAGGCCTGGATTCATGTTAAAGTTAGGAAGATTTAGGAGAAGTTTAATTTAAGCTTCTCCTCAGGCTAAGCCTTTCCTTCCCCACCCCCATCCTCCACCAAAGGCTGCTTTAAGGCTGCATTTTCAAAGCGATGTATGGGGAATTAAGTGCTCCAGTTCCATGGATGTTAATGTGATTTTGTGAGCAAATACCTTCTCCTCCAGCCCTGTGCTGAAGCTGTGCTCCACTGCGAGGTTTTATGTATTCCTTTCACGCAAAGGAGCTGCGCCAAAGCAAGGTAACTTTAGAAGCTTATTAACTCTGGGTAAGTTACAGGCACACAAGGCTTTTTACTGTTTGTTTGTTTGTTTGTTTGGGCTGGTGAGCGAGGCAGAGCAGGAGGTGAATGCACTCACCCTTTTGATGCTACACGATGAACTCATTTAAACAACTTTCTGCAGTGCCTTTTGTTCAGCTTCGTGAAGATGTGCCCCCAACAAGTCAGCCTTTGCCTAAGCTGCAACAAATTTGGGGCATAACACAATGGAAGGAGTGGTCTGATCCTATGCAATCTGTGTCTCAGGATATAACTTCTTATTTTTAACTTTGCATTTAAGCTACTCACACATCTCTTTTGGCAGTGTTCAGATTATTCCTGAGATGCTGCATTGTGCCATGGTTTCCCTTTCCTGTTGGGTTCACTTTTTCCTCTCCACAAGAGTGGTAGATGTTTAAGAGTAGATGGAGGTTTTTCTTACTTTCCAATTTTTTTAATCTTCTTATAAACAGTGCTTTCTTTGAGGTAAACCAAACCTCTTACTTTTCACTTTGGGCCCAAACATTTTAGGGAGAGAGCAGGGCCACTGCACAAGAAGAGAAGGGATGTACCTGTTCCATCATCACTCTCTTACCGTTCAGTGGCTGGACACAGACAGAGGTAGAACTGTTGGCTTTAACCTGTGGGAATGAGGGAGAGAGAGGCATGACCTTGAAGCTGGTGTGCAACCACAAGGTAACCTGTGGTGCTGTTTCTCTAGGGTCACCTTTTTGATTGCAATTCCCAGAGCCCAGGAAATTTGTTTATGCACTGCTGTGCCCATTTTTGGGGGTATGATAAGGAGAGCATGTTGGGTTAGTAATTACCAGTCTCAGATTGACAAATGTAAAACATGTGATCACATTTTCCTGTCTGAACTCTTTACAATCATGTGAGAACTGGAGAGATTACAAAAGATTTTGCTGTTCTGTATTCATTTAGAACATCTATAAGGGCTTTTGAATAATCTTTATTTGTAACTAGGAGAAAAAAGCACATTTTGTCAACTTAGCTTCAATTCACTGCATGGGACTAGACCTGGGGAGCTGTCCTTCAAATTAATACAAATTTAAGAACTGAAGCACTGCATAATGAGTTGAGAATATATCTCTCTGAGTTTACTATTGATTTACTGTCCTAACATTTCTGAGAATTACCCGCTGCATAATCTATAGAACCAAACGATTTCTTTGCAAGGTTGCTGCTATCTCTTAAGGTTTTATCTAAAGCCTTGAGAACTGGTATTTCTTCTCAAAGTCACATAAGAATCTTAGTTTTCTTTCTGTAGCAAGAAAGTTTCTTGCTACAAGGAATGTGGAGAAAAGCTTGCAGCTTTCCTAGAAGGAAAGGGAAGGGAGCAGTGAGGATATAAGAACCAGGGACCTAGGCATGGAGATGATTCTGGCACTGATCATGTCTTCACCAACAGGTATTGTCCTGCAGGATCTGGGCATAGTGAGCATACCAAAGGGACAGTGATGTCCATAAGCAGCCCCCAACAGGGCAAGGGGGTGAACCAGGCCAAGAACTATCCAGGCGTCCAGGAGATAAAAGAGGTGGGGCTGGAGACAAGGCCATGGTATGGAGTCAAGGAGTCCACCTAAGAGACAGGGCTAAAGGCAGGTAACAGGGCACAAGCTACAGTGTATGTCTGAGGGGTCCAGCCAGAAGATGAGCTATCAAAGTGTAGGGCTGAGGTCCATCCACGGGACAGGGCCAGAGGCAGGGCTGAGGACTTGCTATTGTGTAGCTGGGGCAGGGGCTCATGGCCTGGGCTGAGATGAATCTGAGCCCATGGGTGGTGGTGGGGATCCTAAATGAAGCTGGTAAGGGGCATTGAGGATTATTAGTGTGTTTAGTTATCTGACACTGAACCCACCACAGGCAACAACAATCAGAATGTAAACTGAATACAAAGGTGATTTTTTGAACTCATGATTTTTAAGCAAGTTTCATTGACAGGGAAAAGACAAGGTTATTTCCTGAATCACAATGTGTTGAGCAACAGAGGCTGCACCAGAAAGGTTCACTGTATACTTTCATTGCATATGTTTTACCTCTTTTGTATACTGTAGGCTTCAGTGTTGGTTACTGCTGAAACCACGTTACTACGCTAGACAAGCCTTTGGTCTGACCCAGTGTGCCATTCATATATTCTTATGTCCCTCTGGGGCAATATTTGCAAGTAACCTGAAAATAAGAAATGCATTAAAATCAAGGAAATACCATCCACTGAAAATCCTTTGCAGACTATTTACACCAAGCAGGGGCAAGGTCAGTGATTTTCTACTGACCTTTCACCACCCTGGTCTATAAGAGATGCTCTGAGTCCCCTGTCAAAAAAGAGATGCAGAGTTCAACCCACAGAGCTCTTCTGACTCTGAGGTCTGGGAGCTTGAAGCTTCCTTGACAAGACATTCACATAACCCCAGAGTCTTTCTGTTTCCCATGCTTTTGTAGATGTAGTAGTAGCTAGGCACTGCAGCAAGTTGCTCTTCTTTAAGGAGGTTACACCAGAGGAAGCAACCTGTTAACGTGGACAGAACTATGGACTCTGATCTCACTCAGCCAGCTTGATGTTTGAGATTGATTACATGTATCTACATAAACACCCATGCAATATACATGCACTCTGGTCTCAGTTGTGGACTCCCCAGACACATGAGCCCTGCGACTGTGGTCTTATACCACTTGCTGGCACTTAGACCCCCATGCACACATGAACCTTCACCCAAGAAAATAGTCAGAAAAGGAATTTAATAAGACAGAACAGATTGCACTGATCAGGTGCAGGGCATAGCCAGATAAGCATACAGATCAGCAACCAGTTTACATAAGTGACAGTTTTATTACCATATACCTCTGTTTTCCAATGATTATTCCACCCCAAACCTCATTGATCCCTCTTTTTCCCTTTGATTTCTCCCCTAACCTCCCCTTGATAAATCTTGTGTAATAATAAGATGTTCTTCCCCTGCA
The DNA here is from genome assembly GCA_013398155.1 of Pedionomus torquatus. Classification (NCBI taxonomy): domain Eukaryota; kingdom Metazoa; phylum Chordata; class Aves; order Charadriiformes; family Pedionomidae; genus Pedionomus; species Pedionomus torquatus. The sequence goes on along the minus strand of VZRU01018734.1, from coordinate 62,693 downwards.
TCACATCATAGGTCCTATACAGTTCCATAAGGTTGACTTGTCTTCACGGGTGTCACCCCTGAGACCATTGGGCTGATGGATGTCTTGAGATTGCTCAGGCCAGGTCAGGTTGGGGGCTCCTTTGGCTCTGGCATGATTATTTGGTACAACTGCACATACAGCTCTCATCTTTACTCAATGCTCCTTTTGGTTTATGGAGAGGAGTATAATCACACAACCTAATGCTGTAGAGCAGAAACTCTTCCCTTCTATGTTTCCCTTGTCCCTTGGCAAAGGCTTGAAGTATTTTTTTCCTGAAAAAAAAAAAAAAGTTGCCTCTGTTTTTCTGCTTCAACAATGTTGAAAATGATGTGGTATGTTTAAATTAGCAGCAGAGCACTGTGACATCAAAATAAGGAGGTAATTGTAATTTCAGATACATTCAGTGTTAATACACTTCCCTTTTCTTCAGAAACAGCAACAAAAATTGTCTAGTTCATCCTGTCATTGGGGGGATTGCATCCTGTGGTGATGCCATTAGACACATTGGCATTGCATAAAGGATAGATTGAAACCCTTTTCTTTGTTTATTTTCCCATTGAGAGACTGTTAACTCTCAACAGTCTGTTGAGCCAAGCTATGAAGAAGTTCTTGTTGACATTAATCATGGAATAATGACCCTATTCTTGGGTATGAGAACTAGATCAACATATCAATAGTCTTCAACTCATAGGCCAAGAACTGTAGTGTAGGACTGACCAATGGGAACACAACTGCACAAACAATGGTACAAGAAAGACATGAAGGTTTCCCTAGGAAATCGGTATCTGTAACTGAACAGAATAACATTCAGCTCAAGTATGTATCACAAACAGGATGTAGGGAGGTTTTGTGGGGTTTTCACCTGTCAAATGCAGCTACACCTAGAACAACTCCCATCTGAGCCTGGGATTTAATTCAGACCAGTGACCAGAAGCCTCACATAAAGCTCAGACCTTTTCTTCCCAGGTCTGGCAGGTTCTGTGCCAATCTGTGTCATCCCATCACAAACACTAAACTTCTGCAAGGTTGTTGACCCTCCTATTGGTTCCTTCTTTTGGGATAGCTTGTTTATAAAAAGTGAAGGTCTTCTCTTCCAGAGGTGGGAGATCTACACCTGCTTGAGTGCGTTTCTAGGTTTTGACTTGCAGCTGCCACCCTGGTTATGAGATGTTGAAAAGGTCAGGTAGCAGAGAATTCCTGACAGTGTTCCTGGCAGAGGAAACAGTAAAATAAACCTCTGAATTGCCTGACATCTGAAGAAGTCCCGAGCCATTGCTCATAGGACTATAAAAATCATCCCCAATGACATCACTGCCTACCAAATAAGGAAAAATTATTTATATTTACATTGCTTGTCTACTTGCCAGATATACCAGGACCTTGAGGGAAACCTGGGTCCCAGTTCCAACTGACACAACATTTACTACTCACACAAAAGGTCTCTCTAAGAGAAAGGTAAAGCAGAAAAGGCTGCCAATTAACAGGCTGTTTTCTATCATTACAACATAGAAAATTCCTAATCTAGTTCCCAAGGGCAGCCTGTAGCTCCTCTCAGATCTAATACCCTGCAGGTTTCTTCCAGTCCAGTCTATAATGTCAGCAGTCACTTTACATCTTCTTGCTCATGTGAAGCAACCATGTTACAGGTTCTCCTACTCAGTCGTGAAATGCATGTGGGAAAACTAGACTTTTCCTTGGAGGTCCCTCAAGTTCTTTCTATATATCACTCTTATGACTCAGGAACGGGAACTTCTGTAACAGGATAGTGTGTTTCTAAGTATATTATTTAGTAAACATCTGGCTATTGTATTTAAAACTCTCAGTCCCTTTGTCTCTATTCACATAGTTCCAGCTTGACTATAACTTCGTACTTTGTAGTAAATCAAAGATTTCAGTGGTCCTTTAGCACTTTCAGATTGTCACTCAGCAAGATTTCAGATGTACTTACCTTCCTTCCCAGTCATTTCTCAAAGCAATGAAAGGACTTCCATGAAACCCCCAAAATGAGATTACTTTGATATATAGCTGAGAAAAGCCTGAAGTCAGTCGTTGCTATTGAAAGGAGTATTTTCAAAATGCTTTTTGGTCCTGATTCAGGAAGACTTTTCCACCCAGGAATTTCACTTCAACATGTGTTTTAAGTGTGTGGTGACAGGGCACAGAAGTCAAAATACTTCTTGCATATGCACCAGTCCTTCCTGAATCTAGTCCTTTGCTGGTGAGAGGTATTCCTTGGTATCGTTTTCACTGCTCTGCATTTTTCTATAATCACTTATACTACCATTTGTTTATCAACAGGCAAAGAAAATGGAGGAAAACTGTAGTTTGTTTAATCACTGCCTGGAGAAAACTATAAGATGATCCTGGTATACATGAGCAGGCATGAGAATTTGCTTTAATAGTTTTCAGTCCCCTTGGTAATGTGGAAATTTTGTTTTATTTTTGCCAAATGTTTTTTTACTTAGTGTTTTTAGGTAATCACTATTTGTATGGCTTATGTTCTTGGATTTTTCTTTTTTCTCCTTCCCAGGAGATAAAACCAATAAAATCCACCCCTATTGAAGTCAGTGGCAAAAATCCCACTGAATTCAGGATTTTACTCAGCCAAAGATTTTTTTTTGCAAATAAGGTATTTAGATACTGCACTCTGGGGTGATATTCATAAAATTAATGCTTTTCCTCAAAAAAGTTCTTATATATTAGTGAGCCTCTGTGTGGCTCCAGCTGAAATACTTCTCCATGAAAACAGATTCAATGTCCTGGAACTTAATGCTCTCACCAAAATCCGTAAGATGGCAGTAAACTCAGCTGCCCTGACTGATTTATACAGGGACTATAGCATTGCCAGTAGTTTGAAAGAGAAAATAAACAAAAAAACATGAATGAGAGGGTTCGCCTGGACAAATTGGACAGATTCAGCTACATTGCACTTGTATATATCTCATCCAGACAATAGATGTAGAACTGTGAATTTGTGAAAGCCTTGCGTATCTCAGGTAGCCTTAGCTATGTACAAATGAGTCGTGTCTGCATGAGCTACACTTTACACTTAGATAGGGGACTTTTCTAAAGCTGAGTTCACCATGCTCCTTCAGGCTTTTCAGCTTGCCTTCTGGCCCCAGGCTAAAGATTCCCAAGTTAACCTAAGGCCAGTCATGCATGAGATTGCCTGACAGGACATGACTTGTCCCCTGGTAGTGGAAAGTTCAGGTGATAGGACAGAGTGGCAGCCATCCCTTCTGACAAGGCTTCTTTTGGGGGTGGATCCTGAATTATTAGCTCAGGGCCAGTTTACCTGGACTGGAATAAGTAATTTAGTTAAGATGAAAATAGCATTATTTCAGGCTTACGAGAACTCCTGGGACCCTTCATTGCCATGGTGGTTGTTATTTTTGTGCTGCCTGGGTGACGTTACACAGCCAGGGTTGCGTGGGCTATAGTGATGCTGATTAAAAAGAGTTTCTTTAAATTTGAAAAGGTTAGGCACGTTTCAGCCTGGTGTGTCTATCTTCCATGCAGACTAGTTACTGTACACAGGAAGATGAACAATGAGAGAGAAAGATACAGGGAGAGATCTACGATATCACCTAACCTTTAAAAAATGACTACTGAGTTTGAATATCTCTGTGGCTGCATGCCTCTGTGAACAACACTCAATGCATCCTGAAAATAATTCTTTAAGGTGTCTCTAGGTAGACATCTAGAAGAAAAAGTCACACAAAGTCATAGGTCATTTATCTGAGATAAGTGTCAGGAACTGCAATTATAAAGACGTGCATTTTTACCTATGCCTACATACACATATATAGATCTGACTGCGGATCTAACTGTAATGCGCAGGTAAATGCTAGCTATTATTAAACTGTATGCCAAACCTACATAAAATGTGCCTAATTATGCTACATGAGCTCTAAAAATAAAATATTAAGGTAAAATAATACTGTGCTCTTTATGCAAGTACTTCAAATGGAATACATAATACAAAATATTGATTCAAGAGGGTTGCCGTATTGAAAATCAAATGAGTTTTTGCCATTGCTGAGAGCGCACAAGCCCAGTGTAATCAGCCTGTTAAACTAATCATTACAGCAGTGCTGTTTTGTGGCACTCTACTTAACAGTCTGTCAGCAATTCCATTAAAAGACTTATTTTTCAGGGATTTATATTTTGGCCATAAAAAGTTGCTCCAATGTGAAATTAAAACTACATGTACTGATGTGAAGGAAGAGAACTCCCCCACCCCTCCACCCAAGTTGCTTTTGAAAGGTCTGATGTTGGGTCATCAAAGACAGCAAGAATTTTACCTTTTATGTCAGTAGGAGTAGAATTGGGATGAAAGGGTCTTCTGGTGATTAATTGCAGTTAACAGAAACTTTGCTTTTGACCTTAGTTGAGCTTGGGTTCTCAGATATATTTTAATCAGTGTGTGAGGAACTCTGAGGCGCCTCTCAGATTTTTTCATCCTCAAATTATAGTTTCCTCTCTGCTACAGCCCTTGGAAAAAGCTTTTATGATGTGACATTTTAGTAAATGAAGGCCAATACTGCAGCCCAAATTTGAAGTCCAGTACAAGCTGTTGCCTTCTGTGCCAAAATGGAGCTTTCCCACTACAACGTTTATGCTGAAAGCACCAGAGGCAGCATACTTCAGGACACTGGAGTAATGTATTATTTTGAACTCTCCTGACTACCTGTGATGTAAGATTTATATGATTTGACACTCAGCTGAACCAGATCCTGAGCAGCCTAATCTGATATTGATGTTGGACCTGCCTTGCAGGGGTGGAGGTTGGACCAGGTACCTCCTGAGGTACCTTCCCCCCTTCTATTACTCTGTGTCTCTGGGCAGTTGTGTGTGACACTGTTATATCTTCAGATACAAACAGCTGATCACATTACACTTTAGGATCAGCTCTAAGTATAAAACTTTTTGTTGTTTTTGAACCTTTAGAGTCACGGTTTGCTTTGGTGTTTATAGATGTTGGGATTAAATTTGTTGGAGAAAACCCTTGAATTGCTCTTCTATATCCAGAGCAAGTGATCTCTCTGACAAGATATGGATTCAGATGATTCATTTTTTCTCTTTGGGGACCACTTTAAACTATATTTACACAAAAATTAACTTGAATTAAAGCTTAGAAATGCTCTGAGAATTTTGCCCTGTAGAGTTACATTAGCAGTAGCACAAGAATTATGCTTCCTTTCATTTTCTCTGTAACGCCAAGCTGCTAAAGTTGCACTGCTGTAATTGAGGTTATCCAAAGGTACTTTTTTAGATTTCTTAGACAGTGACTAAGAAATAGTATGGTTGTTACAAGAAAGTAATCAAAATTAAAGGACATGTGAACAAAGTACACTAAAATGCCATAAACCATCTTAGATCTTACCAAGATTCTAATTTACTATTTGCAGTCATTTAATATAAATCATACCAGTTTCTTTGTTCAAAAGAAAGTAAAGCTATCAATGTGATGAAAGAAATATCAGTTGCCAAGCAAAAGTAATGAGTTTTTTCTGGAAGTTGGCAAGTTGTCTGAGACAGAGAGGGGAGAATATGACCCTGGTGAAAATTTGAAGTATGATGAAGTACTATGACTTTACATCCATTCCTAAAATGGGACAACAAGCTTGTATTCAAGTTATGATAGATATTATGCATCATAGTGGGAAGGTAAAAATGAACATACATAAAGCTGTATCACTTTGCAATATGAAATATATTAAAAAGTTTACCCATGGTATAAAAAGTAAAAAAACCTACTGTGCATTCACTTATATGGAACCCACCTCTAGATCTTTCCCTGTTATATTTAATTGTTTACTGTCTCAGGAATTTTCCTGTATACAGACAAGTATATAGAGGAGAAGCTTTTCTAAAATTTCACATAACCTTTTCCTCCTTGTCTACTTACATTCAAACACGCCTGATCTTTCTGTTACCACTAGCTTCTAGCCATTTTATCTACCTTTAAAATAGTGATTTCCTGCCATCTTTGTTGCTTTTTCAGTGACCGCAGTATTCCCTTGTTGGATTTGATGCTATCCTTTTGTCAGTGTTGAGGTTATTTCTAACCTTGGAAAAAATGGTTGCTTAAAATGCAAAAAATGTTGTTCAGTTGTGTGGATTTTAAAAATAAATAAAGAAATGAACACTAGCTTCTGTGCTCAGCCACTTTGCAGTCTTACACCTTCCTCCTGAGTCAGCTACTGCACTTGTTTGCTCCATCATTATCCTGGCTGAAAAATGTCAGAGTGATGGAGTACCTAGGAGCAGCTTCCCAGAGAAAAAATAAAGGGATTTGCTGAGCGAGCATGAGACGTGTTCCACAGAGAATCCTAATATCTGATGGCAAATCCGGGACAGAAGCAGGTCCTTTTGCAAAGAGGCAAACCACTGATGGAAACACAATTGTCACAGAAGCTAAGGAGCAGAGCTGCTTCTTACAAATTTTATTTTTCTGGTGGCTGTGGCAGGGCCCACATGAATATTTATATGTATATGTATATTGTGCCTGCATACATATATTTGTAAGAAGAAAGATACTTATACACAGACATATGTATTTATTAGAGAACCATATCCCCGAACTGTTAAAAAAATATTAAGACTCTGAGGTCAAGCCTGCAAACCTCAGAGGATGCCAGAATTAAGATCTAGCGATATGTATTTTAAATAAGGTTACCCTCTGTATGTGGAACGATATGATCTTTAATTACATGATTGCATACTAAATTTTCCATAGGCAGGCTATGCCTTTCAGCACATCTAAGAGGCAGAGTCCTTGGAATGATTTCTTTCTAGTTTGGTTGCAGTGGGGTTTTCTACCTATATTGCTGAATGATGCTTCCCCTCCTCAGTCCCCCTCTGCCCTTCCCATACACGAGTAAGTCAGATGTAGGATTGGGATCTATAAATCCACGGTGCAGTCTGCTTTCAGTGGAGGGCTACAAGCAACTGCATGTAGCAGGTATGAGGAGAGCCTGGAGACACACAGTTTGCCATAGGTATTGTGTGGGCAAGAAGAGAATTGGAAACCTTCAGATCTCCACTAGGAAATGCACGGCAGTAGCTCCATCGCCTTCAGGGTTTGTCTTGAACAACATCTCTCCACCCTTTTCTTCCTTTCCCCAGTCCTGCCTGCCTCACAGCTCCCTGCCATTCCTATTTATGTTTATTTCTTCATTCCCACCCTCCATCTCCTGAGAGGCCTCATCCCCTGATATTGAACTTGGCATGTTTCCCTTTTCTCAAGCCTTTAAGGCCCCAGATAAAGGTAGTTTTGAGAACAGAATACAGATATTCCCCTTGTCTACTGTTCCCTTTTCTGGTATCTCAGTAGTAAGGCTAGAAATTGTAGGAAGAAATTCCGTTCAGCACCTCCATTCCTATTGTGACATTTGTTCAGTGGCAATGCAAGCATTTATTCTACTTGACATCAGGAACTTGGAAAGAGATGGAGCAGTCTCAACTCACACACTATAGCTGTTCAAATGAAACATGGAACAGGTCACTCTGCATTAGCAAACTGAAATTTTCTTTTTTCTGTTGAGGTTAAACCTCAGCCCAGACTCAACCCCATAACACATCACCGGAGCAAGAACTGGTCTACTTTCCCTCATCATCATATTTCAGGTTCCTTGGTTCCAAGACAAGAATACTTAGAATTTACAAACTAAATTGTTATGAGATCATTGGGTTTTTTTTTATAGAGGGTCAGTTTTATGTTGCTGAGAAATGTCCAAAATGCTTTAGCTGAAACCCCTTGATAGTGTCATCCTCAGTGAAAGACCCTGTGAAGGCTTGGTCATGGCAGTTCAGTAACATCAAAAGCAGCTAAAAGTGGGAGGTTTAGAATGAGAAGTGCTGGGAAATATCCATTACCTCTAGTGCTGCATTACCAGCCTGTGTCCAGGTTGTGTTTCATAGCTGTCTGAATCTCAAGCAGCATTGGAGGAGTTTAACCATATTGGAGGCTTTAACCACTTACAGTCCTGGTAGATGTTGGGCCTGAGTTACCTCTACAGGTAGGTGGCAGGTGTGTCCCAAAGCATCACAGCCATGGAGGAGCATTCATCACCACACCTTGTGTGCCCAAAAGAGGGCAACACTCAGATTAGGGAGCCCTGAAGCTTTCTAAACCAGCTGCAAAACTACGGGAGCTGGTTGATAATTCATACAGCATATAGCCAGAGTGTGTTCATACCCTCAGACATCCCTTTCAGTAATCTAGAGGAGAGTTAAGATTTGTGCCCTGTATTACTTTAAAAAGTAAGACAAAACAATTTCCTGTCCCCAGGCTGATCTGAAATGAAGAAGAGAAGGTGTTCTCATGTGTGCTGCTTGGTTTCTTGCATATTAGCTTTTCTGTGGAAATTTGCTCTTTTTACTGACAATTATTGTGTTCCACCGATGGCAAAACCACTAAAATCCTTTGTGGAGGTGGAGAAATTAATTATTTTTGCTCAGGTCTGAAAGCATCAAAAAGGGAAACTTGAAACCTTTGTTCTGTGCCGTTTTATTCCACCCAGCTCTGAAGAATACAGAATGATGCCGTTCACTGGAGAGAGATGTACTGTATTATTTCAGAGGTTTATTGTTACCAATATAATTTGGGAACGTGCTTTGCTCCCTATGGAAAAAAACTGTTTCACGATGTACTGTACTTTCTCGTTTGATGTTCTTGGTCCTGCTGGATGCAAGCAGTTTGGATAGGACATTCATTTTCTACGAAGTAGATAAAAATTACTCAGTGGATGTCTCCTGGTCACACACTGATCTTGTTTCTCCCACAGTGGAATCCACAAATAGCTATAGCAATGCCTGCCATCCTCTGTTTCTCTCCACTTTCCATGGCACTAGGTATTGTGCAGGTGAAGGGGAGGTGGCTAGCAAAGTTGGGGTTGAAAGGTTACACAAAGCAGGATGTTTGAAATGTCTTCATCTAATGTCTTCATCCTAAACCATTCACAGGCACAAGCTGGCATAACAAAATTTATTTCCATAAGGCCCTTGGATTTGGAAATGCCTAGGGGATGCACCAGTAGAATGGGACGTAAGAGAACAAAGGGTGTTCTGGACACCTGTAGGGTTCATACTGTGTCACAGAATCACAGAACCAACCTGCTCTAGGTGGACCTACTTTGGCAGGGGGGTTGGACCAGATGATCTCCAGAGGTCCTTTCCAAACCCATATCATTCTGTGTTTCTGTAATTCTGTGAGACAGTATGAACCCCACAGAGGCCAGCATGGCTCTGGCTCCTGGGAACATCTGATTTGCTGTGGGGACTAGCTACCCAAAGATCTGACTACTGATCCCACCTTTGGTCAGGAAATACATTGGGGTGATTGTCCCTGAGTACCAAGACACCATTTTCAGAGCTGTCCTTCCAGGGAATAATGAGATGCTCCATGAAATGTTGGGGGTGAATGGGGGTTCTCAGGGATATTGTCATGTTTCTGGCAATAGAGAGGATTTTTTAGTTTCATTTTACTCACATTTCAGACAATAACAACATATCTATTTCTGATTATATTAGCTTTAAGAGATGTTAAGTATCACCTCCAAACAGAGAAAAACATGTTCAATGTGATTAAAAGGAAGATCCAGGTACTGTTTTTCTTCTGTATTTCAACAGGAACACAAAGGAAATTTTTGAGGAAAACTTATTTTTTGACCACTTCTGAATAAAGGTATCCGTCTGTCCTATGACTGCAGAGCAGCACTTACACCAGCTTCTACTCATCAACTGTCCTTAGCTCTCTGTTATACTACGCCCCAGGCCTTGCTGTTCAGAAGCTCACTTCAACTGACGACAGCAATATGTATGTACTGCAGCTGCCCAGCTGCAAAGAAAGGTTCACCACTTAGCAATTGGCAGGCATCTGATTTTTGTGCTTTGTAGTCACATCACAGTAGTGTTGCACACTGTAATGACCACCGTGCCTTAATGAGCAAAACCTCCCGCTACTGACAATGAGACTTTGACAACTAGAAGATCAATATCCAGTGAGGTCAGATGTCCTTCCCAAGACTTTCCATTCTGATGTATTAATACATTACAGACTTTTTGGGAGGCAGGGGAAGGAAGGAAGACTGTGATTTTTTTCCTCAGGGTTGAGCAGGCTCTGATTAAATCTAAGAACCATAGCCTGCCCCCACCAACTCTTCCTCAGGAATGTAACCAATGTGATGTACTTTGTCTGGGATGGAGTTGTCTGTTGGGAGAAGTTACACCCCCACCCCACAAATGCTTCTAATTGAATATCACTATAGTTAAGGTGGATAGAAGTCTATAGTCCAAATGTTTTGGGTTTTTTTTTTTCATGATTGAAGTAAGGTTTTGATCTAGTTTTCATAAGCTAAAGGCCTACCCATGTTCCTTTATCAAGTTCTAGCATTAACAACTTATTTACCTTTAAGAGTATTTTGGTTTCTGATTTAGAATAAATATAGCAATAAACCATTTCATACTGTTCTAAGATGAGAAATGTCATGTTCTTCTGAAACCTGAATTTCAGTAACTTTAGAGTGAAAGTCAAATTAGATTAAAGACAGGTTTTAGTGCAAAAAGTACACAAACTAGGAAAAGAAAGTAATTTAACAGGTTTTTTAATTTCAATTGGAAATTTTATCACAGAAAATGCTTCATCCTTTCCCTTACATAAAGAACTTTGTTAGGAAAGTTTGCAGAAGCAAAATTTTATGCCTTGCTCATCTCACAAATGGATCTCAAACCCTTGTAACCATAATAACAAAGGTTACATAAAGATTGTTCAAAATTCAGTTTTCATAAGGAGAAACCCTGGAGAACAAATGATATTAGTCCCGAGGAAATTACTTCTACTGCATGTATGTGACTGTAACAGACTGAGAACAAAAATCGATGGCTTATCCGCACACCAAGTACCCTTGAGATTATGAAAAAGCAGGGCCTGAATAACCTATTTTACTTTCTGAAAGAGCACTGGGACAAACATAAAACAAACCCAACAAAAAACCCCAACCCATTCCCTGTGCAACCTTCAATGCTTACTGCAGCCTTATTTTCCCAATGTATATTGCAATGCTGCAGAGTACCTGCGCCTAAGGGAACACCAATCTTGTCCTTAAGTGCAGAGCAAGAACATGAGAAATACAAGTTTTTGCTCCAGTGCAGATTTCTGGAATGATCTTCAGTAATTCATTTTATCTCACTGTATGCCAATTCCTTACTATAAAAGGGGGCTGTTATTTACTCTTCTTCTCAACAATGTTGTGAAAATGTATTTTAAAAATTTTAGACAGTAAACAGTGATGGGAAGTACATGCAATTGTATAGATATATAACTCTTCTTTCTCCCTATTTTCTGTTTTTCTTTTAGATGCTTCTATTTGCGATTTTAGAAGAAAGTAATAATATAGGAGACCATACAATTCTGGAGTGTCTTGAGAACTAATTGCATTGGAGATTTTTTCTGTGTAAGGAAATTGGGTTTCTCTTCTGGCTCGAAGGAGTGAAAATTCCCCTAGAAAGTGCACAGGCTGAGTGGCTTGTAGTACTTTTATAGTACTTTTATATGCTCATTTGACAGGGGAGTTACAGTCTGCAAATCATTGTAATTTAAGTCAAATTTAAGTCAATTTCTGTCATAAATTTTTTTTTCTTTTTTTTTTTTTT
>VZRU01018734.1:1574-50958 GCA_013398155.1 Pedionomus torquatus | reverse complement strand
TTTTTTTTTTTGTTGGACTAACTGGTCTGAGCAACAAATTAATGTTAGTTTTTACTTTCTGTGCAGATGACTCAGCTTTGCAGTGCCCTGCAGTGTCCTCTGTCTTCTGGGTTTCTATTAAGTCCAGTGGGTGATTTTAAGGATGTTCTTCTGCCTAGATCCATTCACAAAGAAAATCCTGGTGATTGTTGTTGTGTCATGGAGTTGTTAAATCAGGATTATTCAACCTGCAACTGCTTTTACTATAAGCATGAACGGAAATATGTGAACAAGTTAGTGATTCTTCATGTTTGACTCACGTAGGTGAAATGGATATTTTTCCTTTTTTTAATTTCAAATATTTTTTTTTCACTGGAAGTTGCTTTGGTGCTGGGCCTTACAAAAGGTTTCTGAGACCCAATTGAACTTATTTAAATATTTGGGCTGTGTTGGGCGCCATGCCTCCACAAAATGGTTTGAAGACTTTATTCAAACACCCTAAACTCATTTTCAATCTGTGGCTTCCTAGGAGCACCCAGCATTTGGCCAGACAGCCAAGTAAAATCATCGCTTGACAGAGTGACTGGCAGCTTTAGTCATTTGAGGTGATGAGTGCGTGTCAGCCTGTCACAGCAAGCACCAGCACTAGCCTGGCATTGCATTGGTAGCCCTGTTTTCTTTCCTATTTCAGCCGTTTCCTTTTAATCGCAAGTTCCCTCTTTTGCCTTTCCCAGGCACTGTTGCTATGGCAACAGTGTCTCTTGACCATCCTGCCTTCCTCCCATCATGGCTACCACTGTCAGCCTCCCATCAGCGAGGTTTCACCCATCTCAGAAGCTCTCCCTTAAAGCTGCTTTTCCAGAGCACACTTGAAATGTTGATGTATCCTTCTGTTGAGGTGTCTCTGGGCACTGCGAGTAAGCCTCTGGTCTGGCACCCAGTTTTTATATGTTGCATACTGGCATAATTTTCCATACAAGGTGTCTGCAGCAAGCTGCTCTTGAACAGGTGAGTCAAAACCATAGGTGTCTCTCAGTGTTTGTAGGCAATAATACAGCATAGTAGACTTTGGTTCCTTCAGTGTTTGCATCTGTCTTCTTTTATAAGCCAGGAGTTTTTGTTTCCTGAAGTGATTTACTTATGAGTTTGATTTGTGGAGCACTTATCCCTTGGAAAAAAACATGCCTTCTCAATATTTGTGAGGTAGATCAAAGAGAAACAACCTCTTCCTTCTCCCTGAAAATCTCCTCTTTGCATTTAGATTTGACCTGATCCTGATGCTCTCAAACCTCACTTTATCAAAGTTAAACCTGCAACATAAAAACTGCTTCCTATTGCCAGGACACAGTTTTCCCCAGGCAAATTGTAGAAAAAGTTATCGTGGGATTTGTAAAAAGAACATTCTGGTTGCCCCTTAAGCATCTTCCTCAAATCTTTGATTGATTCAGCAGTTGCAAATTTCTCTTCTCAATAAGACCCTAGTGGGTAGAAGAACCTTTTATAGGGTTTGATGAATGTATTGAAAGGATTAATTAAAAAAAGGTTTCCATAAATATATAAATGCATAAATGAATATCTTTCTAATGAATCATGCAACAGTCTGTCACAACAGGCTATTTATACAAGAGATTTTCATTTGACACAAAGTAATGCATCTGTTTATTGAAATAAGGATTAATCTCATGTGCGTTACATGCGCATATTATTTTATAGCTTTTCACAAAGAACAGCAGGTTCAAACTTAAGAAATAAACTTCCGTATTTATGGTGCAGCTAGATAGAGAACAGGTAAATGGGTCTGAGGTGAGTTGAAAAGAATACATAGAGAAAAAATATCTTGGAAGACAGAGATATAATCTATCCCAGGAATCCTGTTATTGAACAATAATTTATCTGAATCTAACATGAATCTAATGTTCAACAATAATTTACCTAAATCTAAATTCTATGAATGCTAAGACATGTTAGTAAACTGAATTTCCTTTGTATGTAATGTAGTTGCTGGATACATGTGCCATGGATCCAGTAATCCAGTAGACGGTAAATGGAAGAGTAGTAATAAAACTAGCTGTGGTAGCCTATTACTCTAAGTGGTTGAGTGGGTAAGAATATATCCAACATATTTAATAATTTCAAATGTAGAAACATAATGATAGACTTTAAATTACCTGATATGAAAGAGTCCTTAGGGAAGTCATTGCGAATAATCTGCTGAAAGTGTCATCTAATTGTCTATAGTGTTCAAAAAAAGCGAGCTGGATCAGGAAAGAAGGTAAAAAAGAAAACTGGAAAGGAAAACCTTGTGTCTGTACTAAACTCCTTGGTATATGCATATCCTAAACACTTTACAGTTATGGTCACAGTATATCAGAAAGAACCTGTGTGAACAAAAACGTATGGAGAAGGAAAATAAAGTTGGCCAAGGACATAGAATAGCTTGCCTACTGAGTAAGAATAGTCAAAGTACATTATGTTTCATCTTGGAAAAGAAATAAGCACTAACTAGGGCAACAGAACATTACTGCTGTGAACAGTGTGAATAGGGAATAGGTTTTTCTCTTTCTTATAATATCAAAACTAGAGGGTACCCAATAAGTTGATCAGGTTATGTATTCAAAAAAAAAAAAAAAAGGGGATTTTCACTGAACGTTTAATTAAGGTTGTAGAATTTGTTGCTACATCGTGTCAAGGTGTTGTGAAGGTTAAAATAAAACTGATATCTAAAAGCATAAGTGGACTGAAAATAAGATTCAGCAAATTCATGGACACACCATTATCAAAGGCTATTTAATAAGAAAAGGAGATGCAGCTGTGGCTGAGGACCTGCTTGGTTTTGTGGTTCAATACACCAGGGGATAACTGCTCTGTGTTCTTTCCGTGGGCATCCACCACTTTGAGCAAAAGACCTTTCGTGCCATGTGGACTTTTGATCTGTTCCCATACAGCTATTCTAATATACCCTCTGATATGATGAGATGAAGATAGGGAGTTGCCCTGTGCAGACAAACATGTTTTTCTCAACAAGGTTAGGAAGACTGGGGAAATACTCCACTAATACAGCTCTAATGCTCCATTTCTGGAGAAATTCCCTCAGTTTCTATGCTGATGGCTTTCTGTAGACATAGCCGGTGTCCAAAATACATATCTAATTGTTCTTTGAGAGTAAGTTTCCCACTAGAGGAAACAATGTGTAGTTCATTTAGTATTTCATTTGCCAATGAACATTTAAAAGCAAATAACGTTGCTATTTTTTTAAATTTAATTTTTTTTTTAAAATAAATTATTCCAGTAACTTAAGTGAGAGTAAATTTTCTAGTTATAACTTAGAAATGTCCCTGACCTGTCAAGTAGTGGTAATAAAATAAAACAGAATAGGTCAAATTCCTGTAGAACATTACAGAGGTTGAATTTGATTTTAAATAATGCTTTACATCTTTTCCATCAAAGCTCTCAAAGTACTTTGGACTTATGTGGCTTAAATCTCAGTTGGGTTTTGGAAACTTTTTTTCTAAAATGTATCACCATAAAATGGCATTTTTTCAAGTTCATTTTTATAGCCTTTTTTCCCCTGTTGCTTTGGGCATGAATTACTTTTCCATTCCTGGTAACTAAAGTCCTGTGTGGCATTCACTGTCTGGAAGTAGCTACGGGAAACAGAAAAATTACAGTTTATTCTGTTACAGTGGGGTACCTCTGAAAACGTTTATATACATTTCAGTCCTATTGAGACTTTCAGTGAACTGTTACTCAGTTCATTAATTACAGAAGAAAATCAGGTCAAGAAGTGGATTCCAGCCCCAGAGATTATTATATTCCTGTCATTGCTAAGAAATAGCATACACCATCTTTTTACTTTAGATAAATTTCAGTTTGCATTGTCAGATACCAGCATGTGTTGTGGAAGCCAGCCTGTGGACAAAATTTCTCCAGGTAGTCAGAAATTTATACCAGGAAAAAGTCCCCTTCATGTATATTTTTCTCCAAAGCCAGTAAGAATTTTGCTGTTGTTTGGAATACTATCAACATATCTTCAGCACGGATATCTGCTTAAGGATGTGGATGTTCTTGCTTTCTAATATAATTGTTCCTTGAATGAAGATGTGAATGGCTGTGGTTCTTAATTTTGCTTTCAGTTTTGGGGGAGCAAAGGAGTGAGGCAGATGGGAGCTCTTATTATGTTTCAACTGTTTATGCTGGGGAACTGTAAGTGGGATGTCACATCCTACTTCATCCGTCATAATGAGTCAACGTATGTGAAGAGTTCAAGATGTTCCCTTCAGCAAAGCGAGGCAGTGTGCGCCGGGGAGAACAACTCCGTGGTTTTGTGTTCACAAATAACTGTAACTACTTAAGGAAATGACAGAAGTACAAACCTATACAACACAACGCTCTCCCAAGATCAGATAGCAGCGTTTGGTGAATAATAATGAAGGGTGCTAACCTCAACTACTGCTCAGTTTTACTTGTCTCACCTCAGCAAGGAGGAAGAAGTAGCAAAGATCTAGAAGTGACAATGAAAATGATTAGCAGTATGAAAAGAGTTTACTGAAAAAAAAAAGATTGAAAAAGGTAAAAGTAGCTCATTCCTTGAATGTGTAAGAGGAAATATGACAGGCCTATAAAAGATAGGTCTGTAAGAGAAGGTTTGACAGAGACAATGGATTGGACTTTTCTGTTTAACTTTTATTATTTACTAATGCATTGGGTAGCTATAGGGTAATATGTATATAACCACTTATATCAGGCTCTTTTCCTTATAATATTCAGCACAAAAACCCCCAACCCAATGGATCTTACTGCAACAGGATATTATTAAAACAATGTGCTGATAGCAGTGAAAATAACTGTAGCAGAGTATGAAAAATGGAAGCACTTACTTATTTTCCAAAGGATGAGGTTTTATAAGAGCTCAACCCTTGCACTTTAGGATATAAATTAAGAACTCATTAAGTGGGAACACAAATTAACTTTTGTCTTAGTCATAGGGGTATTTATTGCTTATGCTTTGTAGCTTTCTCCAAAGCTTTGTCAGACACTGACCAACACTAGTGACATGTCAGACAGTACGTGACAGGATATTGTCACGGCCTGATCTGTTACAGCAATTTTCCCAAAAACTAAAGTGCAGTGAGGCTGGGTTGTTTCTATCGTATTTTATCTAATATGCTTGTCAGCCACAAAACTGATGAAGTATGAAGAGGTTATGTTTTTAGGAAGCCTCTTGTGCTGAGCTGAGACTGAAATATAGAGAGACGCTTAGAAAGCAAATTCTTGGGATCTGAAGTTTAAGTAAAAAGGACAAAAAGTGTGGTAGACTTGGGATTAGACCCCAGTTTTCAGATCCATCCTGCATTAGATGGAGTTACTACCAATAAAATATTCTCTACAGTATTATCTAATGATACTATCACTGGCCATAAAGGCCCTTAGCTGCTCAAAATCTACCACGGCTGTTGTCCACAAACAGGTGAACTTGGGTCCAATATTGCACAGCTGACCGCACAGCTCCATCTTTTCACAGCTTAAAAATCTGAGCATTTACCAGGTTTGTGGGTGGGCTTTGCAGAGAACACTGAGCAACGTGTTACTGCGGTCACATTGCCAGTATCTATGGAAAGTAAGACAAGCTTGGAGCCAGCTCAGGATTTCTCAGTGGTGTTGGCAAAGCTGAATGAGAACATCCTTGGGGAGAAGACCATCAATTCTGATGGTGGTAAAGAGTGAAGGAAGGCTGAGATGAGCCACCAAGGAGAAGTGGCTGACTAAAGCTGGAAAAGGTCCACAGCTTCAGGACTTTCAGATAGAAGTTTCTGTGGCCCTGGGAGGGGTCTGTCAGGTTATTGAGGGCTTGTGCAGACTTTGAAGAGCTATTGGTGCTCATGGGACCATTTCCTTCTTATCTCTCAGCCTTTAATTTTCTGGAAGAAAACATCATGCTTCTTTACCTGTGACTGCTCCCGATCTGGTATTGAAGGTTCTTCCTCCAGCCCCAGGTGATCATGCTGCCTATGCATCCCTGCAAGAAGTTCCCCCTCCCTTCTGCAGTAGTGTCCTCCTCCTGCTGCAGCCTCAGGAGCATTTTCTCACTTCAGCTGTTGCTGCAGTGTGAGAGGGAAGGCAGGGGACAGGGCAGTGGTAAGGCCTTCTCTACAAGGGCAAATGTAAGTGGGGGGCATGGGGAAGGGGGACAGAAACCAGATGGGAGAGTAGCGGCAGAGGACTTTGGAGGTTGAACTTGGAGAGTTAGCACGACGTGTTGTTCAAATGCCAGATCTTCATTCTCCTCCATTTCTCCAAAGGACCCTGGGCTGCTCAGCAGTCAGCTGCCTTAGGCAAATGCTGGTTTTGTCTATGCATAAATCTTGTACTTGGCTACATTTGTTTGAGCTATAGTCACCTCTGGCTTACAGCAATAGTCTGAGCTTACCTTACACTGTCCTGGTACTTTTTTGGGGTGGGTGGTGGGGCTGCAGGGAGTGAAATTACGAGAAGGGGTTACTACTGCACCCACAAACAGCTCCTGCGCATTGCTGAAGCCATTTGTCTGAGACTTAGACAAACATCTTGAAAAAATTCAGCCTTCATACTTGCATGCATCCCACAGCCAAAGCACAGGCACGTATTTATCAGAAACCTATCATGTACCAGATGGTAGAATAAAGTGGTTGTTTAAACACACTGTGACTTAGGGTAACCTGGCATAGCACATTCTCAAAATATGCGCATGTGTTTCTTCACAGATCTCAACT
The DNA here is from genome assembly GCA_013398155.1 of Pedionomus torquatus. Lineage (NCBI taxonomy): Eukaryota > Metazoa > Chordata > Aves > Charadriiformes > Pedionomidae > Pedionomus > Pedionomus torquatus. Next base: position 44,230 of record VZRU01018734.1, on the reverse strand, counting down.
AAAGTATAGCAATGAATAGCTTCTTAAAAATCCTGGTACAACAACATGCCTTTTGTTTCTTACATGTTATCTAAGAGTTGCTGCAGCAAGACTAAGGAAGGAATTAGATCTGGAATTGACCTTCACTCAATACAATGCTGAAAGAGTTTTCTTTGAAAGCAGAGGCCTACACCTGTGCAGTGGGTGAAGTTCTGAAGGACTCACGTGCTAGAATCTATCCAAAGCACTAAACCTCCATCAGGTTATCTGGCTGCTCTCTGCTGCAGGACAAATCTGTGTCCTTCACAATATTCTGGTGCATGATATACATATGAGCTCTGCCTGTGCACAGAGGTCTTTGTCAGAAGTGGAGTCACCATGCTTCTGGCAGAAGAACTGGCACATTCCCCCATTATGGGGCTCTGCGAGGAATCTATTCCAGCCCATGTGGTCAATATGGTCTGCCTAGCATTTTTGCATGAAGAACAGTCACCACTCCCTACCTTATGTGGCTATGTTGAGCCTGCTTCGCAGGTTATAGAATAAGCTCAGGAACTTCATAAGGCAAGGATTGTAGCAATTGTCTTTAATAAGTAAGGCAAAATCTACTGTGGAAAGGCAACCTTCCCTCTTTTGCAGCATACCACTACCTTGTCTTGATGGGTTGGAATCCTGTGATTCAGAGACCTGGATGAACACCCCATAGCTTTAATCATTGAGAATCTGCAATGGGTTGGGCACCAGCTTCCTTGGGGTGAGCTTTTCTGAGATTTTGATAAAGCCAAATACTCCATAAGAGAGCGTTTCTCATTGCGTTTTGCCATGTACACTTCCATAGTTTCTTACTTACTTTTCTCAGTTCCCAAATTGTCAAGAAAAAAAGAAAACCAGAAAACTTTGCACATCAATATTTGGCACAGGTTTGACTGTTTTCACTTTTCTCTTTATTACGTAACTGCTTTTCCCTTCACTTGGAAGAAACATTATTACTCACATGTGATTCATAATCCTCTCCCCCACCTTGCATCTCCGTTTTCCCTCCTGAGCATGATCTGACAATGCATTTTGAATTACTTTCCATGTCTGCTAATGCTGTGGAGGGAATACGGACAGCAGAGAGCAAATGGGTCTCTGATCTCACTTGCTTGTTATCTGAAGAATTATAAACTAAATTTTTATTGCAAAATCTCCATCTCAAATAATGTCAAATGAGACTTTTACACCTCAGCTGGTCTTCCTTATAACAAATCTTAGTTGCCAGGTTTATTGGTGTGTTGCCCATGCTAGAATCTACAAACTTGGCTCCCAGAATCCAGCAGGTGACAGTCAGAACAAATCTCTCTGTAAACCAAGTGGGCTGGATCTGAACGTGACTGCAAGACAATAAACATGCAACTCTCAGTGCAGTTACTTGTACACAATCTGTTTGTAGAGAAAAATACCCCCAAAACACAACAAAACTTTAAAACCTGTCAACGATAGTTTTATCAGTAAAGATTTCTTGTGAGTAGTACCCCATTCTGTCAAGCATATGGTCAACAACCTGCTGTGTCAAAGGAGCAATAAAGTGTCTATGAAATGCAAAACAGCACAGGATCAAATAAAGCAGAAGAAATATTAAACTACAAAAAATATATTGTATTGTTACCTTCTGCCAATGCAGGGCCCCATATAGAATCTGTTTTCTTGACTCCATTTAGTCTTTTAACCTACTTGATTACTGATTTTAATGAAAACCACTTAATCTATGCCTTGTTATTTGCATTGCTTTGTAGACTTCGTTTGTTGTTTGGTTTTTGGTTTTGTTTTGTTGGTTTTTTATTTATTTATTTATTTATTTATTTTTATTTTTTGTGCCATTCCTGCTCTTTCCCTGGAAGTAAAGCATATGTAATGTAGAATAGCTTGTCTCTCCCTGAAGGTTTTTCTTCCTCGGATCTGAGAATTAGAAATAAAGCTATCCACCTCAGGAGTTTGCCAGAAATGTTATTGATACGATGGTTTGTGACAAAGAATGGCATTTCAATGCTCTCTCAAACCTTGTATTATGTGACCTCCATGGTTTAACTTTTCTTCATCTGTAACTACAGGGTGGGCAAGGAAAGCATGCAAAATTCAGCATTTTTGCATTTTGATTTTAAAGTCATGATGACTGGGCACTGCAGACTCTTCTCAGGTTTGTGCTCCGTAAGACAGGATTTTATATGGGGTTGAGGAGACTATAGTAAGGGAAAGCCTAAAAACCTTCAAGCAAGAGATATCGACGGGGTAACCTTAGAGGTGCCTGTCATCTGACGTTGTCTCTGCAAATTGGAAATCATAGGGAGGAGAGTAATTAATCAAAGTGTTATTCAGTAGCTAATTTTCACATTAATTGTACCAGAAAGAAAAGAAAACAAGTCATATTATCAAGATCAATAGTAGGAGGGGATTAACCAATTTTTTATCACTAACCTAATTCATGAATGAAGGTAACGCATGGAATTATTGATAAAAGTTGTTCATAAGATTAATACTCCATTCCTATCCCATTTTAGGTACTAAATGATGTTGCTTAAATAGAAAAATATATCTACACTTTGAAATAAAGCAATATTTATTAAAATAATTGAAACTAAATAAAATAATTAAATTGAACAACTCTTAAAAATACACAGATGAGTAGCACTTCAGGAAAAGAAAGGTAAATATGTGAAAGCATATGTATTATTGAAATATGACTGTCACAAATTTTAACAGTATTTCCATTTTTATGTGAGAGAATAAACTATTGCTTGTTTAATATTCAGAAAGTGCAGAGCATTCTGGTCCATGAATAGGTCTCTTGGGCACTGCAGTAATTAGTAATGAATTAGTAAATGAAATAATGAGTAATGTGGAAACCAATGCCTTCAACAGGAAACAGGATTCCATTGTGGCATTATTTAGCCTACTACTAAGAACACAGAAAACTTCAAAGAGTATTTCTATTCCATAGCTGCAAGACAAGAGTAGACAGTTATTAGCATAATTTATTAATCAGTCTTAACGGGATAATTCAATAACATATGTTTATTTAGCAAAGAAAGCCGGTCTCAAACAATATTATTATCTGATTAATATCAAGTAACCTTAAAAATAAAGAAACAAAATTAAAATAACTAGATTGGATAGCACGATATAGTTAAATTAGAAATAGTTTATCTTAAAAAATGTTTTTCCTAAATCTAAGTATAGGATTTAGAAAGCATGTTCAAGGTCATTTGCTGGTTACTGCTCAAGGTCATACAGCATCCTTTTGTGCATACTCCAGAGAAGGTAGAATAATTTTCAAGAGGGTTGAGTTACAATAGCTATATATTGTATGAACGTCAAAATGGCTAGGAGAGCTCCAATTTAATATAGGACTAGTGTTAAAAGTAACGGAAGGTAAAAAATCAGTCCAGTTAAGTACCATATAAGGAAAAAAATGAAATCAATTAATGTGAATATTGATTAAATGCCTGCAGGAAGTGCACTGAGGTGTTTGTGCTGCTTGTGGTATTTTGGAGATTATAGATGCTTTTCCAAAATGTTGTCACATGCAAAGCCCATATGACAAAAAGAAATAAATACCAGCCAATTTAAGGTACAAAAAAGAAAAAAAAACAAAAACAAAAACAAAAACCCAACAACAAAACTCTGAGCTTTTGGTATTTAGTTAGGGTAATCACTATCTTTTTAATTACTGAGCCAGAATGGAAATATAGCAGAACTCAAAAGAATGTGGTATTTGCACACGTTGAATGGCTTCCATAAATAGAAACACAGAACACTGAAAATGAATATAAAAATGGATTCTATTTTTTATTCAACACAAGCATGAAGGTTTAAGCAAGACTAGGAATTATGACAAAATTTTCCTTCCTTTGCCCCTTAAGCACACAGATGACAGCTATTATAAAAAAAGAGAGCTAGGTTTTGTTTTTTTTTCTTCTGCATGTGTCACTTGATACACGAGCATAGGACAGAAGAGGGGCTGAGAATGAGCTAAGCTGAACTTGTAAGGAAAGAATGGTCTGATAGCTCTAGTGAATCCTTAGCTGTTTTTAAATTGGTAATTAGTTTTAGTGTGGCTAAGGTCATGGTAGCATTGCTGTAGTATGGCTTCTTTGTATGGCTTCATATGGCTAATTGCCAGGATACCTTCAAGGCCCTGGCAAGTCTGTGACCTTTAGAATGAAAGGTAACCCTAAGACAATAAACTCAGAAAGATATGACATTGTATATACTACTCTAAGTTTCATACACTACATATTATTGTCAGGCAAACACACTGAGAGAATTATGACCTCTTCGTACTTTAGCAATAATAAGACTACTGAATAAGGTAACTTAGAAATTAGGTTATGATTAAATTTAGCTTAAAAGACAAAATGCAAACCATATCTTCTATGGTCACAATACACTCCATGTGTATTGTATGTGTAATAGAGACCATTAAATTAGTTACTACGGCAAATTTGTCTCAGATATCAGATGCAAATCCTATAATCCAGCCTGATTATCATTTTCAAGATACAATTTTAAAACCTGGAGACTGCTTTGGAGTAGCCTCTTTTCTCTTTTTCTTCTGGCATAGCCTTCTCAGTTAATACCTGGAATGAGAATTCTGCACAGAAATACGTGGAGGCATGCTAAGGGTATTGATTTTGGATAGTCCTGAAAACAGAGCCTGGAAGGAGTCTGAATTTTTGGAACAACGATTTGGATTCCAGTCAGGTCACTGTTCTAGAAAAGCAGTTTTTCTCACTCTTCAAGGACAAATTTTGACTTCCTTTGAAGTGCAGAAATTCCCAGCGGAGTCTTTTAGTAATAAATATTGATTCATCTTCTGTCTGTCCTTTAGAGTGAATTGCAATATTCCCTCCCTTAGCTGTGCTTGCATTTTGTCATATGGTTGTCAGTTTATGTTGGTACTTCTGATTGTCAGGAAAGCACCAAAGTCACTAACTCTGTTAATCCAAGTCCTAAATAGGTTTTGAAGAAAGTGTCTAATCCTTAGAACAAAGCTACCAAAGGATTGAACATTTCTTACTTGTATTCAGTAGCAATTCAAGGACATTGTCAAGTCAGGACGATTCTGACCTCAGTATCATTTGATCTTCAGGTGAGGAAATTGGGTATGTCCATCTGTTCTTGCATCACTTTTCAAATTGATCAGAACTCCACCCAGTGGCATCAATAGATAGCTCTTCTTTCAACCTTTTTATATGGATACTTTTAAATTTAATTAAGTTTAAAAATTAACCCAGTTTTGATTCTGGATAGTGAGTCCATCATTTAGGCAGGGTAGGTGGCTCTGCATATAAACTACCTAATAGTAGTACTGTACCCAGGTAGAAAGCTTTCTCTTCACATCTTTAACCCTGGACCCAGAGAGATAACAGACTTCCCTGAGAAGTAGATCCAGTCTGCACATCGGGTCTTCTGTTCCCCTCAGGAGAGAGTCTCCTATGACAATGAGCCATCTTTTTTTCTTTACGGAGCATAGGTCGACTTAACATTGACAACTCCTCTATCCTAGATGAAGCACTGTCCTTGTCATTCTTCAGTTCCGCTTCCATTGGAACCACTTTGCATTGCATAATACTCTTGGCATCATCCTAGATCACTTTGAAAATACCTGCAATGATGTTTTAATGTTGCTAATAATATCTCCTAACTCATATTCTCAGTTTTTGCTCCTCATCTTTAGAAACATTCCTGGTTTTATTAGTGAACTGTTCATGCTGAGACACCCAGAAGTCTGAGGGGCTCATCCTGCTGAGGCAGTAGAACTGAAGCTTTCTACAGCCAAAGACACAAGGCAGTGCTGTAACTGCCCTTGTAAGTAGTGGTCTTATCTCCTTGACCTGAATGATAGGTATCTATTTGTCGCAGGACTGATGGGGAATGGAACTGGATATAACAATGAGACTGTCCATAGTAAGATGACTTCATGCTCTAAACTTGTTTAAGTTTGTATTCTCTCCTTAATCACATAAGTGTTATTGTAAAATTGGTAAGAGTAATGTATACAGCTTGCAGGACTTCTAGCAATATTACATCATGGAGCTTTGCATAGATATATCATTCTTATAGGATAAGACTTTGGGAGTGTTGGCTGGTCTCTTAATACAAAAACCATTTGCGCTACTACAGTTGTGTGACTGTAGAACAAAAAACACTGGAGTGCTTACCACACTAAACTAAAAATCTGTGAACTTCTGTGGAAATAGCACTTCCTTGCACGTGTTTAGAATCACAGGAAGAGTGGCAGACCGGCCTATTAGTTCATAAAGAGAAAAACTTTCCCTCAAATAAAGTAGAATGACTGTTTGTTTTAGAAATTCCTAGCAGCTTGGAGGCGTGCCTGTAGCCAGTCACATCATTTGTGCCTTCCTGGGTGCATTTGTAAGGGCTCATCATAAAAAGTCTCATTCATTTTGGTACACAGAAGCTTGAATCAAAGCTTTCTTTATACAACTCTTGAAAAGATGCTGTTGAAGTTGTGCTTTAAGAATAATTATCATTGAATCTTTGGTCCATTATGTCTTATCAGAGTATTAACGAAGCAACACAACCACCTAAACAGCCAAAGTTGAAATTTAGGCATGGGAAGAAAAGTGGAAAATTGAAAGACTGTCTTCTTTTCTGGTTTCTGGAACATTTCAAAGAAACTATTTGAGATCAGCAACAACAGTATATTCTTCTCCTTGAAAAGATTTCAGAGGTCTAAGGACTTTAGCTTAGGTTGCAAAACCCCCAAAATAATAAAATATGTAAAAAGAGTATGAAAAATATGGATGTGTATGAGACTCAGTTTGGTAGATGTTTACATCACTGAGATCTAGTTATTTGCTAATATAGCTAGTTCAATTTTTCTGACATGAAGAATGGCAAAATTTCATATTCATCAAAAACTTCTGTACCAGTGACAGGAGCCCCTTGCATGGCAATTTCACAGCTCTTGAGATCTGTTGTTCCAATGACTTCATAGGCCATATGAATTCTGCATCCTGTGCACTGGGTAGACTGAAACTTTTGCACATGGAGACATCACAAGAATGTGGCATGAATAAACAGGGTGCAGGCAGATTGAGCTAATAAGTTTCAGGCAAAGTTGCTTCCAGGTAGAATTCCATCCCAGACTTGCAATAAAATACCATCTTTCCTCAGGGCATTTGTAATTGGAATAATCTTGGTGAGCTGGTTACTTGAGGTGTGTGCCCACTGCAGTCTGGCTTGTCACTGGCTCAAGAAACTAGGGAACTTGATTTTTATCAGGGCAGTAAGGGTAAAGAGTCTTTGAAGCTGCAAATCAACCAATCCCTGAACAAGTGACCTGAAAACCAGCCCATTTTGCAGAAAAGACCAATCCTGCAGCATGTCTGTCTTCTCTTTGCAGCATATTAACTTTCTTGTGCTATGATTTGAGCAGTTGCTCATTCTTCACATACTGCATCTGGAGTGATTCCAAGGAAACTGGAAGAAAGTCTCATTGACATCTGGTTACTGACATATTAACAAGGACTTTGGCTTCCATTTTTCACTTTTCCTTCCTGAGGTTTTTATATTGTTTAATAGTACCAGCATGAAGATCAACAAAACTTTACAGGTTCCTGTGAATTTAAGAATTATAAGAGCTGGTCACAAGTCATGGGGTGTTTTTACTCCATTACATGATAAAATACACTTTTTTCATATTTTCTGTGCAAACGTTGTAGAAAAAGAGCTTGCATTTTGAGTTCTTCAAGTGTTTATGTTTAGAGAACTCTTGTCGCATATGTTCACAGAGAGTGAACATAAAAGGGGCCTGAGGATAGACAAAAAATCTGTTTGACTATCTGACAAATAGTTTCAGAAACGTTTTGCATATTTACCCATCTTCTAAAAGAAACATATTGCTGTGCAACAAAAATATGTTTACTGTAAAATGACATAGACAGTAGTGCTTAGAACATACTTGAAAGAATTGGATTTTGTAAACAGCTCATTTGCATAGAAACACAAGAATATTTGAAGCCTAAAAGACAGCATGAAGGGATAAAAGACATCCATTGGGACCAGTCTCCATTAACCTTAGGTTTTTATGGTTTTCTTTTCCTCTCAGGACTGACAATTTGTTTAACTATTAAATCAATTCGTGAAATCATTCTGTGTCCTTAGAAATATAACGATTAACTGCCTCACCACCAGATTAGTCTAAACTGCTCTTGAACTGATGTTGCCAAATTTATATAACTATGCTATATCACTGGCAACTTATATCTCTATCAGTTCATGCAAAATAAATTAGTTCTCACTTGTGGGACATGGGATACTGCTCATTCTCAGTTACAGCCTGAGACCTGCCGATTTTTCACTTAGTTATCCCAATAGATGACTGGCATTCATATTCATTTTTTCTCTCTTCTCAGCCTGTCTGTGCCTCAGTAAGGCATCAAACTGAAGCCAAACTGATGTAGCACATTCAAATTTCAACCTTGTTACTGAAGAGAACGCCAAGAGTTTAAAAAGTGTCAGGCCTTTGAGATTGAAGAATAAAATGCTGGAAAAGAAAACTTTCAAGCTCAGCAAGATGAGGACTTTTACCTCTGGGAGTTCTGTGTAAAAATCTCTAAGTAGCTAAGTGAAAGATATCTTCAAGCACTAATGATAATAGAATGGTAAATGTAGCTATTATGATGTATATAAAAACTGAAAATAATTTCATTAGATAACTAAGTGACAAAAACCTTCTTCCCAATCCACTACTCTAAACTGCTTCATGAGAAATGAGGTTTTGGAAACCAAACCAAAATAACAAGTTTTGGTTACTTTTAGTTAATGTGAGATCTTTTGCTCAGGATCCTGTTGTGGAAAAGAGAGATTTTCACCTCTGGATATGTATGTCACATAATGCCTAGGTTTAAAGGTGATAGTTGTTACCCTTTCTATGCAGCTGTGTAGCAACTCCTCTAATTTCCTTTATGTTTTTGTGGAAAATGCAAGCTTTTTCTGCTGGTTGCACAGCCCATGGACTTGCAAATATAAACTTAAGGGTAAAAATAGAAATCTCACTTAGATATTACTTTTCTAGGAAACATTTAGATTCTTTAGTGATACTCGCTGAGGCCTACTCTATGCCTTAAAAAGTGACAGTAGAGCTGTTTGAGGCTAAACAAGAAACTAGATGCCACTCATCTAACCGTGTAAAGTACTGAAATGGTGAATGCTAGATGTCCACACTGGAGAAGGTAAGAAACAGCAAGTTAATGTTGTCACAAAAAATATTCACATTTGCATGCATGGTATGGGCAAAATATTCTTACAACACATGGAAAAAGAATGGCTGCAAAAGTTGCAGCATGCCCATATGTGGAGATCTGTAAGAACAAATTGAGGTATCATCTATTACAAAATATTAATAGTGACCTTATTTTGCGATAGGGACAATAAACCAGATTACCTTTCATGTTCCCTTAAAGTTGCATTTTTCTATGATTCAAGGTCATTCCTGTCCACAGCCATGATTTCTTAATCCTTAATATTCACACAACAGTTAAAAAAGATGTCCAGTAAATATGAGAATAACTGATGTATCTCTAACTACGATTATGGTGACAGTTTAAAGCATAAGGTAAGAATATATGCTAATAATAACAAAGATGAAACACAGGTAATTTAAAATTAGGCCAAGGAAGAGCAATTACCATATTTGATACTAGTAGGACCAGCATACCAAGAGATTTCCTTTTTCTGTTCATGGGGTATGTTTTATCTGCACCAGCGATACCACATGAAATGGAATTCTAGCTGAGAGACATTTCATTTATTGCAAATATTGAAAATTTACAGATGCTTGCCTGCAGCTGTACAGAAAAGACAAACAGCCTCCAGACAAGCCAGGCCCACAGAGCTTTTTACTTGCTTAGTTTTAGCAAGATGTATGAGTATCTATGCAGATGGAAAATGAGAGCTAGGATGAGACATTAATAGAACCCACTGGGAACTGTGGTCCTGATGTTACCAGAAGCAAAGTCCCTTCAACTCTCCATGCAGGGGGGAGATGTGAAGGTGCACAACGCTCTTCTGAAATAGACCACAGAGAATAAGATCTGTCAAAGCCTCATCTCAGTGGCACTACAGGCTGGAAAGAAGCAAGAGGATTGTGCAAGTACCTATAGAAATAATGTTTGGAAAGAAAATAGGGGGGAAAGCCTGCTCTGTCACCAAATACCCTAGATATATGTTACACAAGAAAATTTTCTTCCATAGACCATCGTGTGTTTATATCCCAGAAGATGTTTTGGCCCCTGAATAGTGCAGTTGAATTTTTCCTTGTGTGGGTGGGCAGTAGAATTAGCCTAATTCAGTAATCCTGTTCCTCAGCTTTATTTCATTTCCACTGGCTGGACTCAATATAAGGATGCTGTGGGCAATCCTCCTCCTCAAGGTTTGGTTCCTGGGGCATAGGGCCACCTTACACACAGTGCAGCTGAGAGCTGCCCCTGCCAGGGTGCTGTGATGGCCGGTCACTCCCTGGTGACTCCAGGACCACCGTGGGCTCCTCATGGTGCGTAGTAGGTCAGGGCCTAGCATTCAGGGCCCATCCCACCAGCCCAACCAGGAACATGGCAGCTAGGGGACACTAGGGGACAGCCCCAATTGTGGCACTGGGCACCTCTCTGTGGATGGGATATCATCCTATGGTTGATCAGGCCTGTGGGGGGAACTGGGGTCAGACCCAGACTACAGCCTTGGCTGGTGCCCAGCTGCCAGGCCCAGCCCTGCCACCCACAGGAGCCCCACAGTCCAGGCCCGTGCTGCCCCTGACACTCAGCTTCTTTTTCCCTCATGGTGATGAAGCTTGAGTGGTTACACAGGCTTTGTCTCATTGAGCTGGTGCTTAAAATTCAGAAGTCATGACTTCAAATTCCTCTGCTTTCTTCCTTTGTAACCAGGGCTGCTTATCCGACCACTGCTGCTGTGTCCAGCTGTGCTGCTTGCCTCTGCATCTCTCCTCCCTTCTGAGGACACGCTTCAGGCACAAACACCCTCCAAAGTACTCATCGAAAGGTGATGAACCATTACAGCTTCTGCCTGCCTTTGTCTGTATCGATAATGCTGTTCTTTGAAATAATCTCAGCCCATGCCACAGCATCCCTATCTATCGTTGCCATCCCTAAGGAAAAAAGATGCACCACAAACCCTTCTCCTCTCTGTTGGCTGCCCTCAGTGTGGGCTGCCAAAGTTTTATCATCTAATCTGGTGTGGGAGTTTCATGGACAGACTATAGCCTTGACACAGAGGGCCAAAAGCCTTTGAGGAATATGACTGTCTTGTTTATTAAGCCTGCCCAAGTCCAGCCAAGGTGTACTCAAACTAATCTCTGGTAATAGTTACATAAAGGGTCACTGCTTGAAAGAAACAACATGATCAAGTGTTCTGTTGTATTCCCCTTTTCCATCTTCTTTTTTTCCCTTTGAACTGGAAGACCATGAGCAATAGGGATAATATTTCTTTGTGTATGTGAAATACCTTACTAAGAAAAATAATTTATTCAGACAGAAATATCATCCCTTTTCTAGACATGCAGGAAATCAAATGCATGGTGAAGCAATAAGTGGAAAAGGAGGGTTTTCCTTGATTTCAGTTTATTGCAATGAAATTCACTGCTGTGCCAGAAATAATGTCACAATAATGAGTAATGTCACAGAGGTCCCAGGTAAGTGCAAATTTTGGGTGAATATCATGCCATATTTACTGTGAAACAGAATCACTGTTCTTAGAAAGGTTGAAAATAAGCTATTCTGTAAAGGAGTGCATTTTTCTTCCTTGCAAGTATCATGCATTTTGACACATCAAAAGTTGAAAGAAGAAAAAAAGACTTGTGCATCAGGAATATGTAACTTCATTGTACCATTTCTTCTGAAGAACATTCTATATATCAAGAACATGTTATATAGCTCTTGGCTGTCAAGAGGAGAAGAGTTCCTCAGTTGATCTGGAAATAATCTAGAAAGTTTCTTCACTGAATTTGCAGTCAAAACAAGGTATTTTGGTTTCAGAGACAATGTAGTAGACCAAAGCAGATTTTGAAGTTGTGTTAGTTTCCTGCAGTGCTCTATAACTCTATGCAGTATGCACATAGGGGCCTTTTGGCTTCCCTTTATAATCATTCCTGGAAGATCAGCTTCTTTTGCAGTCCCAGATGCATTATATCCTCTGTGGTCAGGGATTTTCAGGATTTATATAGTTCTAGTCCAGGTCAATGACCTAAGTGCTGAGGCTTATTTCTTTTTTTATGGATAATTGAAAAGTCATTCAATATGAAACAAAATCAAATTTTGAAACCTTTGAAAATATTTACTATCCATTCAACATCTTAATTTTTTTGTGCTGTTTTCCAGTGGTGCTGTCATTTATTCAGCAACAGACTCAGTAGTCCAACCTAACAGATATTGTGGTGAGCTGTTTTTCAATGTGCCTTCAAGATGCTCTGTGTGAGTGTGTGTCTGAGTGTGTGTGTACGCTCACCTGAAAATATCATTGTTTGGTGTGTGAGCACCAGCAGAAATGTAATTCTTTCTGTCACCTATGTGAGAAGCTGCAGTAAAGTATGTGTAAAAACTTATTGGATAAATACATTTTGTGCCACAGAATTCTATCACCTGCAGAGACAGGTGTTAATGCTTCAAGAATATATATACACCGTAGACAGTATTGCATTCTGCAGAAATCTGCAGTATGTTTGTGTGTCTATAGCTCTTCCTTTAGCATTTGATTATTTGTTCAGGGACAGTGTGTTGTGCTTCTTATCTATATATTGAAACAATTGGTTCCATGTAAAGCATTTGCTTGTATCTAACTTTGTTTGCGAAGACTATTTCAAGAGGATGCCAGTGGGGATGGGGGCGTGAGAGGAAGAACAAGAGAGAGAATATTTTTAATTAGTTTTGTGTAGGCAGGAAGGAGAGGACAGATGTACATTGTAAATGTATCATTTGTTTTCCTATTTTTTTTTTGTGATATCGAGCAGCAAATAGACCAATCACAACAGTCCAGTAGCTTTATTTGTTCTGTTTTTGGAAGACTTGGCACTGTTAAGCACCCTTATGATGCCTTATTGTTGTTCCTGCTTGACATTCCCTGTCCTTGACATCTCCCTTCCCTTGAATCGATGATGACTGCCATCTTAGCCCTCAGGCTTCTCCACGGCTGCTTTCAACTGAGCTAGCCTCATCCGTTATTTCTTGCTGCCCTACTTTTGCCCCTCACCACCCCCTCGTTTAAAGTCTACAGCAACTTTAATTCAGCTTGCAAGCCTGGCTGCTGTGGAGAGCTTTTTTGAAAGGCAGGAGGTTTGTGCACCCAGCTGAATCTCTGGTGGAAATTTCCTTGCTCTGGTGCGCAATGTTGGCAGGGCATCGAAGGGGCTGGCTGCAACCAGCCTGCACCCCTTCTACACGGTCTGACACAAAATGGCAGCTTCAGACGAGCACAGCTACTTGCCTGGATAATACATTTAAATATAAAAGCGAACAATTCATGGTAGCACTGTAGTTTCTCGGTGGATATAGCTATCATGAGGTAATCGCACCCACAGGGGATTAGAAGCTCTCGTTTATTCTTGGCGCTTGATCACACCCCAAGGACATGATTATCCCATGCCAGTAGTCATATTTCTTGTTACGTCTTATTGCTTAATTGCAGCATCATACAGAAAAAAAAAAAAAAAAAGAAGGAAAATAGAGAGCAGGTGAGATACTGCTGAAATCATCATAAGATGGTATGGTAGTTTCTGAGCTGCTAGCTATGTACATTAATTAACCCTTCTCAGAGAAAATCCACAGAGGCATACTTTCAAGAGAGTTAGATTCCCCCCACTTCCCACACAAATAGATATGTGGTATAGTCTCTCTCTTGGTATCTGATGCACTGCTCCAGGCTCTTGATGTCAAAACACACCAGCTGAGAATGTAGGATAAGAACAGCCGTAGGCTTTCCTCTGGTCCTCAAGACATTTCAAATCTATACTTTCCTGATTAGTATAATACCCTGTTTCATCAAGAGCACAAATATTTTTTTCTCCTGGTCTCCAAATGGGCAACTTTTACAGCAGTATGTGAAAAACCTTACCATGAAGAAAACAGAAAAACACAGAAAATTCACCGGGGAGTCAAAGCTCTAACCTATATTTACCTTTTCCATCATGAGAAACATTTAAACAATTCCTTAACATTTATAACTGCACATCTATTTGAAATAATTGAAACGGAAACGTTAAAAGAAATTACATTTTGCTAATCCATTTACAATGGTATAAATTGCTTCTCATAGCCAACTGCCAGGCTGGCTGTTTTATTTAATAACTTTAATGCTGAGGTTCCCTGAGGCAGAGAGACAGTTATCCCACCAACTGCACAAGGTTTTACTGAAGTGTCCCCTGGCTATTGTCCAGGGACTGTGAAGGAGCTCGGGTAGCAGGTTCACTTGCATTCCCTGTCTCTGGCAAATATAACTGTTACATGTTTTAATGCAAGCTAATTCAAAGTGAAAAAGAAAAAAGCATCCTAGCAAATCAGACTGGTTTATTAGTATACGAATGTGGCGGGGTGGCTAATAATTTTTCATGATAAAATGTGTTGTTAGTACTTTTTGAGAGCTAGGGACTGAGCAATTATGACCTTACTCCCCAGCAGAATCACATATACATCTCAAATTTAAAGGACTCTCAGAAAGAAATAGTGTCTGGAATGATAATTCACAAGCATAGTCATTTGATGGTCATTGTTCTATATAATCCAACTGCATCTATAGCATTTATTCCCATATTCTACTAGAGAATATGGAGTACTAGAGAAGATAATTCTTTCTCCTCTGCCTCCATGAGGAGCTGCATTAAGCTGATTTTCTTTTCAGGTTCTGAGTAAACATGATTTCCCTGGCTATGACCCCATCTTTGTGTGTGTTTTGATTTAAGTGGAGTCACCCAGAGTAAGGGAGGTCGGGATCGAGCCCATTTTCCCGTCTGTGAACTCTGCAGTACTCTCGGTCTCTCTTGCTCATTGTATGAAGGATTCAGGCTTGGCCCCTCTAAGTTCAGCACACTGTTAATTGCTTCAGCATGAGATATGTTAGCGGAGCCCCAGGTTTCTCTGAAGATTGACAGGTTGCTGACTAACACAAATATGCTTTTTGATAGTAAGGCTGTATCATTCTACATCTTCAAATTCTGTAAAATGTTAATTGTT
Source organism: Pedionomus torquatus (assembly GCA_013398155.1). Taxonomy (NCBI): domain Eukaryota; kingdom Metazoa; phylum Chordata; class Aves; order Charadriiformes; family Pedionomidae; genus Pedionomus; species Pedionomus torquatus. The sequence continues at coordinate 29,012 of VZRU01018734.1, read as the reverse complement.
TCTGAGGCTTAAAAGAACATGCACTTTCTTGTGACAGGGAAGACCACAGAAAAGCTTGTCAAGTAATTTTTTTTTTCCCATGAGTCTCAGAAATAGAACCAAAGAAATTAGAAAAGTGTATTAAAATATATGTAATCTGTTTTTTTGATTAAAAATAATTAACCATTATTGCAAATAGCAGAGACATTACCAGCTATGTTTGTATTTTTGAATTGTATTGGTCATAACTGTTAACGATCTATGAATTATATAGGATTGTGCCTGTATTTTTTTTTCTTATTCTTCTCAAACAAATACATTTTTATTTTCAGGAAAGTTGCCCCGAGGCAAAGACTTGAAATTGTTCTCAAGCACATAGTATAATTAAGGATTGATCTGCACAGTAGGGAGAAGTTGGATGAATCAGACACTGACATTTCTTTCTTTTCACTTTTTTCTTATGACTGAAATTCTGGATTTCTCCCAACTAACATGAGACACTTAACTATGTAGAAGATGTAGAGTTGGGAGTTTAGATATCCTTGATTGTCAAGGATTGTCAAAGTCAGATAGGTACTTCCAGCTAGCAATTTATCCTGTATTTCATTATAGAGTTTAGCAGGAGTCGAGGGCCAATATTCTCCTGACTTAGACACTACAGGTAGGTGCCTGAGGTTGAAGTCGTGATGAAAGCAGGCTGAAAATTTTAGTTTAGTTTAGCAAAACTACCTGTTCTCAATTACCAGACTTGGAAGCAGTGATAAATACTCTCATAGGAAATCTGTTGTCACAGAGGGAAGTCTTTGGTTTGTCTTCAATATCTAGATTCCCACTTTAAACAGTTTTTGGATTAAGAATTGTGCAGCAGTATGTCAGGAGCTGGGCTTGGGATCCCCATCACAGGCATGAAAATTTTCATTTAAGTATCCCTAGCTTGATCCTATCTCTAAAACAAATTACATGAAGAAATATGTGCCTTGTGCAATCAATATTTTTCTGCAGCAAATTTTGGACCCTGAGGTCATAGTATTTCTACATATAAGGTTTTATAGGGAAATGGGTATCTCATGCCTTGTTTCTTCATGCTACACTAGAAAATAGAAACTGAGGAAATTAATCTGCTTTGCCATAGTTGATATTTGCTTTATTGAAACATTATTTCCATAATAAATTAATTAAAATATATATTTACTGAGCCACATGCATTGAGAAAAATATAGCAAGTCTTTTAAAGTAGTACCTGCCTGAGATTGCTTAGAAAATACACCCCCCAAAAAAAATAAAATTGTTTGCATTGTGTGTTGCCTATAGAACTCTTTCATTACAATATGAAACCATCTATAAATTATATATAATCATGCTGTCACATACAACAATAAAATGCAAAAAGTCATAAAAAACCCACACAGGTTATCATAAATAACACTTATGCAACTTATCTGACCCAAGACTGAGATGATCAACAGTGAGATACAGGTCATCTACATTATCTCCAAATGCTTATGAAATTCATTTTGCTTACAGTGAAGAGGAAACAGGTAGATAAGTCTCAAAATAAACTAGAATTTAATCCAGGAGTTTTCTGTAGATTGACCTAATTCAAAAGACTAAGCGTCTTGTGCACAGTGAAACCTCAAACAACATTGATCTATTTGATACAGCTGGGTAATCTAATTATTGAAAATTATAAAATATTTTGGCCTTTTAATCTTTTCATCAGTGCAGCTAAATAAGCATTTCCTTGCAAATATTTTTTTTAAATTTATTTTTTATTTAATGCTGTGAGAACTGATCATATTAAAATATACCAAATCTGCCAAGAAAGAACATTCATGAAGAACAGCCTTTCCCTTGGATGAAAAGACATTATCTCTAATGGGCTTTTCACAGGAAATTGAGGGAGGAACTCAGTTTATAACTCTGCAGATTGAAGAAATCAAGGTATTTTGGGTTCCCCACTGTGAACAGAATCTCAAAGATTTGGTATTATCTGTTTGACTTCAGGAAACTCTCCACAGTTTTATGAAACTGGTTTAGCAAAACTTTATGGTACCCCTGATACTGAGTTTAAGTTCTGAATCTTCTGGCTTTAGAACAGGCCAAATTACTTCTATCTATCAAAACATAAATCTTGGTCAACTGATTGATTAACTTATTCAGGTGAAAGTTCTCTTCAGCGCATGGCCGAGGCTTCACTTGTATCTTGATTATGCATTTTTCCTGTGGCGGTGCCTCTTCTCTGGCAATGCAAAATTCTTTGCACTTTCCAATTACCGTTGGGGCTGCCACAAGACCCAGGCTGCCAGCTACATACTCCTTCAGAATATGTTTCTTTAGTGCCATGTCACTTTTTCAACTTTTTTCCTGCTTTACTTCATTTGTTCAGTTTGTTAAGTTGCTTTAGTTTGCTAAGTTAGACCAGAGCTAAAAACATTTCTGACCCTTGAACCCAAAAGACAAACCCCTTTCTTATAACTACTGTTTTACACTCTGGCACAAACCACATCTCTGCTATTTGCCCATTTTACATTTACAAAAATTCTTGTGCCACTTCTTAATTGTCCAGGTTCCTTCTGACTATGCAGGTATGAAACTTTTCTCAAAATGAGGTGGTTATGGTGAGATTTAGACCTACAAGGTGCACACGAATACCCAAGTAAGCATATGTGTCCTATTGCAAGCAAAGTTTGTCCTTTTACCTGTTAGACTGTTGGTTCATTTAACTTGTGAATTTAGAGGAAAAAATGATTATGTGAAAATGATACGAGTAGAGCACAAGTCTCAGTTCTCTGCAGGCAGGAGGGAGTGGTGGAGAGGTTGCATCAGAAAGGTGAGCAAGAGACCCAGAGAATGGTGGCTGGTGGGTCACTCTTTGCCACTAACACTTGCTTCCTTGTTAAGCTGTAGTTCTTAAGAAAATGAGCAGAGATGGACCTGAAACATCCTAAAGAGTCTGCACCTGTCTTTTTGGCTCTACTGCAGAAGAAATATTTAGCTCCTGATTTTTTTCTACCAAAGACAAACAGTTCTTACATGCTAATTTTATCAATTTTGTTATTTTACACATCTTTCATGTTCTTCAGTGTAGTCTTGACCTTCTGAATACTCTGAATAAATTTTGTAACTGTGCCTGTATGACTGCTTCAAATGCAGAGCTGTATCTCCTCATTAAATCTTGTGGAAGAAAGAGACTGGGAGAAACCTGATCCATTATGAATTAAGATGTTCTGAGTCATTAAACCAGCAGACAAGGGAAAATCTGGGGCTAGTGCAGAATGAAAACCTCGTCACAAATTTGGGGAATGAATTAATTTTAGTAGGATGCTTTTCTAAAACTCTCTGATAAAAGGGAGTTACAAGTAATATGACTTGTAACTTGTTTTCAGCCAGCCCAGGAGAGGGGTTTGCAGTCCAGGCATGCTAGGATTTTGTGATGGGACCCTGCACTGAAAAGTACACTGTGGAGGTGGCAGTAGACATACATGATTCTGGAATCCAAATATCAAAAATCTCATAGGAGATATTTTCTTTCAGAATTCATTTCTTGCTGTCTGATATATAGCCAGAGCTTAGAAAACTCTCTCTGTCATTCAGTGGGATGTCTACTGAAGTACCATTTTTTGTGCATAATGGAACTATCCAGAGGCGATATCCAGTGCAGGAAGTCTTTCAGCTACAGCTTGTAAGCAGTGGGCTGTGATGTACAGGGAGTCCTGGACAGATGTGTGGTTTGTTCTCTGCATCTGCTGCAGGACACTTTCCTGGATAGGACTTTTGGTTCAGTACAGGGGCCTGGTCTTATTAAGTAGTCCTTCCTGTAATGTAAAGAATAAAGAATGACATAAACTGTGCTGTGACCATTCTGAAATTTCACAAAAAGAGTAAAAGAAGGCATTTTTTTGTTTATTAGTATGCCATCTTTTATAATCAGATTTTTTGGTAGTTGTTACTACATAAAAAATTAACTTCTACTGAACTAGTCTATTGTATTCATATCCGGAATCCTTAATAGATGCAGCCCTCTTAACTAGCATGTAGATAAATTCATCTGCAAGGGATTTTGTATGATTCCCTGTTCTCCAAGATGCCCTTTAAATTGTTATATGTGATAAGAGAAGAAAGAGATTATCTAGAACTAATGGGAAGGTCAGTGCCATGACAGTCTGTAAATCACTTTGAATATTTTTCTGTAGAACAAGCACATTACGCAGTTTAGGTTATCCTTGGAGTTTGGATGTCAGACGTCTTGATGTGAAAGTCTGAGACTCTAGAAAATCAAAATAAAAGTGCTGGCAAGCTTGTAATTAGTAATGGTGAGAAGTGTTCTGATGGTTTGGGTTCCTTGTTCGCTGAACACCAAGACTTTTGTAGAAATTATTATAATAAATTTTATTTCTGGAGTAACAACTAAGCAGTTTCCTCTGCTAGCACCAGAGCCATTTGTCCAAAGCACATTTTACTGATCTTCCAGAGGAGGTCAGGATAGAAAAAACTTTCATCTTAAATATTGTTTATCATTTTAGTGTCTTACTTTTATTATATGAGGACCAACCTTACCTGAAGTGTTTTATAATCTTGCTCTGCAGGATGATGTCTGTACTCTTTTTTTTTTTTTTTTTTTTTTTGAAATGAGGAAAAGGGAAGACAAAGTTATGGCATTCCTATGAAAAAATATTTCTTCAGTTAAAAAGTTATTTCAATTCTCTTTTAGCTAGGCCTGGCTGAGAAGAGGGAAAGTCCAACTTACTCTGCCTGAATGTCAGATTTCCCTGAAAGCTACTTACCCTGAGCAAACGTATGGTTGTGTGGGAGCAGCAGCTTGAACCAAGAACTTTTTTGGAGTTGGTCAGTCATCAAGAGACAGAGCATAAGTATGCAGGGTAGTTTCTGAGGATGCTCTTTGTTTGGATGTCTCTTTGGAGCAGCAGCCTGTTGAAGTTTCTTACACAATCCACAGGGAGAAAACAAATGGAGAAGAGACTAAATTACAGTGCTTAGGAGGAAGTATAAATTTATTGTACACCTAAAAGTGAATTCCTTTGCCTTTTGAGTCCTTTAGCAGGCCACTTTTGAATCTCTACTCAGTCACATCAGAACATACAGCTGTGTCCAATTGATAGGGGAAATTATGATCATCTTAACTAACATATTCTGACATAGTTAATAACCCCAATGAAGGCAAAGCCAAGGTGACTTACTCACTGTGTATTGTTGCAAGCAATATATTAATCAGGAAAGCTCTGCTGAGGAGCAGCTTGCAATTCATCATTATACTGGACCCAGCAACCTCAGTCTCCTGGAAGAAAAAAAAGGAATCTTTTGGGCTAGGTGAACAATTCTGCTGAAATTTTGATAATGCAAATGCATTTTCATTTATTAGAATGTGGAAATCAATCAGGGGAATATCCCACTTCCTTTGGTGTGAATGCTGTGGAAGCAAAAGCATCCAAATCTCAGAGAAGGAAGGAGGAGAAAAAGACTTGGACAATTGTTCTCTCAGTTCTCCCTTTGACATTGTGTGGTATGAGGTGGCTGAGAGATCACCCATAAAACTGGGAAAGAGTCAACAGGAAAGTGTGAGAAAGTGTGTGCCCAGTTGGCACACACTGATGTTTTGTAGCTACTAAAGACTGTTGCAGGTTTTTCTGGAGGACTTATAACAACTGTTGAAACCAGCTGCCCTTTCAGCTCTGTGGTCAGGAGCAGGATTCTTTCTTCCTGCATCCTTGTTATTGCTCAAAAAATGGTACTAGAAGAAATCAGTCTTGGTCTGGGTTATTTTGCTTTGGTTTGGTTTGTGGTTTGTTTTTTTTTGGGTTTTGTTTTTTTTTTTTTTTTTTTTGGTGAGATTTGTTTGCAGGTGAACAGATTAAAATTTTCCTAAAAATGTGTATTTCCAAGAGACTTCAGAGAAATTTTGATCATTAAACATAGACATGTGTAGAGTAAAATGTTGCTGATTTAATCTGTTGCCTAAAAATGTGTTTTCAAGGTCAAATCTTCTTTCTCATCCCTGAACTTAAGAATTCTTGCTGTTTTTCACAGTGTTACCTCAGCTGCTTGAAAGGTTGAGTTTGAAGTGAGTGAAATTATCACCTCTAAGGAGGAAGATGAAATGCTCTTAAATTAGGTGAGGATAGATAAATGTAAAATATACTAACACTTTAACATAAAAAGCATTTGCTCTATCAGAATGTCAGAGAGGCTCAGTGCAGACTGTTGGGTGCAGTTTTCAACCAGATTTGGCCAGTCTTTGCTCCCCTTGGGGAAAATTGGATTTTTTCCTGTATCCACACAGGAAGAAGGGTTTAATCCACTAGGCTATCAGCTGGAATTCTGTTTTCATAGTCCTGAAAAAAACTCAATAAAAGTTGTACTTGTGAAAAATTGATATTCCTGACCAAAATATGAGCATCACTGGGTCTGCTTACAGCTCTCTGCAGGACATCAGTGTACAAATGTGGAGTGGTTCCCACTGCCTGCCTTATTATCTAGCTAGAGAGCTTGTCTCCTGAGACAGGAGGCCACAAGATTTCAAAAGCACTAAAAATATATTAATGTGCAGTTTTATGGCAATTCTGCAGGCTTCTCACTGTCCTGGCATCTCAAGAGTGCCTGTTTGTCAGAGCTTTGCATCTGACCTTCAGAAATCTCTTGAGCATATAAATGGATCTGTAACGTGTAAGAGCTTCCTTCCTTAGATGTTGTTTTGACATAACTTGACCCTGAGTAGCTTTTTGAGAATGTTTCATGATTAACAGAACAACCAGAATGGTAAATTTAAAGATTCAGATGTTGCTAATATTAGAGTTGTCTTGGCAATGGCAAATAAGCTAGTTGGAATATAAAGCATGTTAGTGGAGGAAGTAATTTTCCATGATTCAAGGTAAAAGTTGAGGACAAAATCCTGTAATACATATTTAAGGTAAACTGAATTGCTGATCTGCTTCTAATGTATGTTCTAAATTCCATAAGAGATAATTTTCTAGAACCTATAGAAAAATTATTGACAGTTCAAATCTTTAAGGACAGTCATTTCATAAAACCCAGTTAAAGATCAGGGTTTGCTACCATTGTAAATTTTGATGTAAGGAAATTAAAAAAACTAAATGAATGTTCTTATATAATAAGTATAGCATTCAGGGTCCTAGAACAGAAACAAGTTATACTTAAATGAGGCAAACACACATCTGAACTGTCTTGCTGTCTTATACATTGCTGGTGTATTTCACACTGTGCAGCAGCCAGATAAAGATATGTACATTTTTCAGAAAAAAAAGGGGACCGATGTTTTATTGTAATTCTATCAACAATTTTTCACAACTGGATGGTAGAAAAGCTATTGAGATAACATGCTATGTTACCCTCAAATATTTTTCTTTTGTTTTATTTCTTTTCCCCATCATTAACTTACTTGTTTTGATTATTTGAGTGTTGTTTAGTAAAGCTTGTAATTGCTGGACTTTGCTAAGTACTGTGACAATAATAAATGTACTATTATTTCAGAAATCAGACCTGCATATAAATTAACTATTTGCACATTAAAAACACACTTATCAACAAAAACAGCAAAAAAAATATCTCAATGATATTTTGATGAGATTTCATACAAATTCTTCACAGTATATGTATTTCTGTTGGCATTTTATATATATGTATATATATATTGCCATGTGAATACTGAAGCCCATTACCCACAGTTTTTCGCACACAACCTTTCACCTGTTGGGTCTGAGCTTCCTCTGAATTACTGGAGGTTTATGCCAGAGTGATTCCATTTACTCAGTTCCTCGTGGAGTTATCTGGATTTACAGACTACTGATTTTAAAGCAAAATCAGTTGTCTGCCTGGGGAATTCTGGTGGAAATGTATCTCACCTAGTGAAGAGTTCAGAACACTTGACCTGTGGCAATTTAGGTTTTTGTGGCTGCTAAATTTCAAAATATACTTCAGTGTTTGCTTGTTTTTAATCATAGAGAAAACTCTTGCAAGAAGAGTGATTATAAAATTAATTAACCTAATATTTGTTCTAAGCTTTTTTTCTCCCTCTCCACCTTCATCATATTTGGTTGCTGGCATGGAATGCACTTCTGGCACTTCTTTTATTTCCTTCCTCTCCAGTAGGATAATCATATGTACATGCATGTGTTTGTGTGTGTGAGTGTGTGTACATTCAAGGTATCAAGAATGGATGTGCATATCTTTAGCAACAGAGGAGAGACTGAGTAGTTTTCCTGTCACTAAGAAAACGACTATTTCCATTCCTATTGTCAAATATACTTCTTTGGTATATTCAATGTACATACATACTGTTGCCTCTTGACTTTTTTTCCTTGTCATCCCTTAGATGAACCATTGGACTTTTTCCTTCCAGGAAAACATAGCTTTGCTTTTACTTTCTAAAGATACATAGCTTTCTGATCTTGTGTCAGTATCTTTTTTTTGTATCCTGTATTTCCTTCACTGAAATCATATCCTTTTGGTGAAATATTCTATAAAATTAAAAAAAAAAAATAAAATGCAATGCTAAAAAATTGCAAAGCAGTTACTGAATAGAATATTGCACTAAGAAATAATTGTTTTGCTGAAGTTCATGTATCTTCTTCCACCACTTTGAAGATTTCTAATACAAACACAGTCTTGAATACCAGTGGGAACTTTACCAAAATATGATAAAATTCAATTATTTTTGTTCGTATACTGCAAAAATTGAATTTTTCAGATGATATCAAGATGAAAGTGCAAATTAGCAGGTAACTGTGAGCTAATTTTCAAATTCTCTGGGGTTTTTGGTGTTCATTGTTTAAACATTTTGCAGATATCTGCATCTTCATGTTTTGATTATATTTTTTTCTTAGATTAGTAATGAAAAAATATCTGCCGGGTTGCAAATAGTGTAGTTAAAGAAAAAGGAAAATGGAGCTGAAAAGAAAAAAGATGGAACTGTAAAAAGAGGTCCTTTTAGAGAGAGGTGTAAACAACAAAAAAGGTTCCTAGATCAATTAACCTGCACTAGTTCAATTAAAAATATGTTCAAAATATTGAAACTTTTGGAAGCTCCCCTTTTATAACGTGCACATTTTTACAGTTGAAGGAACTCCAAACTTTAACTCCATATCTGAACAGGGCTGGAGACTGGGGTGAGACTTTTTGTTCCTACCATTTCTTCTACTGCAATGATAGGACTCCTATTTGCTTACCATTGCAGATCATGGTTTTTAAAATGCACACAATAAGTAATGTGAAGCCAAAGTACAATGCTTATATACGGTCTTTCTAAGTTTAAGTTCTGATCATGGACTGCTTGTGCCTCTGGTAATTTCACTACAGCCTTCCATGAAGACATTCTCATCTACCATTCACTTACACTTGTGGAAGCTGACCAAAAAGAAAATATTCAATGTAACTAACCATTGCTATGAGGAATGCCATATAGTTCGAACCAAGACATTTACAATAACTGATTTCTTCTTAAGCAGGGCAGACTTTTGTGTGATCCTCACTGTTTCCATAGGAAACAGATTTGAACTTCACCGCTTCCTTTGGATCCTCTAAAAGGACTGATGTTTCAAACGCAGCCAGTGGTTATAGCATACCTAGCATCACTGTCGCTCATGGAAATGGGTTTCTGTACTTCACAGGTCAATTAGTGCTACAGTCCTGCCTTTGTGCCTGACCACAGAACCTTGCATTCAGCTGGAACTTTTAGTTAACTTTCAGTAAGATGCCTCTCATTCAGTCTTTGAAATACTGTGCTTGTTTAGATTCCCTGGACAAACATAAAGCTACACATGGTGGGGGCAAACACATTTTGGCTTCTATTCATAGGTTTCTCAGATACATGATAGTCTCAGGAGGGAGATGTAACACATACTGAGAAAATAGGAAGCACCATGTTTATCAATACCTACTTTGATAGATAGGATCAACCTTAATCTCACACCTTAATCCCACTTTCCACCTCAGATCTGATGAAGAAAGTGTTGCTCATTTTACTGGAGCCAGCTGAGGATGGCTGCAAGATTAACTCCAAGTATCAGTGTGGGTGTATGTTGAATGTCTTTGCTGACAGAGATGTGTACTGATTTTCCAGCTAAGGGTGAGTCTAAATAGGAACAGTAATGTATATGGGAAATCTTCTGGGATTTGAATGTCAGTTCATCTCAGATCTCAGAGCAAGCTTTTTGTCTACTTGACGTATGCAAACACTGATCAGTGCATGCTGTGTTGTGCAGTCAGAGAAAACATGGAGCTGTCATAGACTCCAATTTGAGGCCCTTGTTCATCAGGTGAAGTGAGAAATACCTCTGCTTTTAGTTTTGGAATTTTCTGTATTAGTCCTTAAACTGATATACTTGGTGGTTCTTGAATAGATAATGCATCTCACCTATTAGCTTTTTGTGTAAAACTTTCACTTGTGGTTAGAAAAGACCACAAAGCCACAAAGAGTCTTTGTGTTTGGTTTGTAGCATCCAGGCAAACCACATGATCTTGAATCAACTTTTCAGATTAACTGTAAAAACTCACTGCTGTCTCCTCTTGGCTGCTGTAACCCCTCTGAAGTCAAGCTGTAGTCTGTTCCCTCTACCTGAAGCAGCAGTGCAAACATTATGCCACAGAGTGGTATCTCTAAGTCCTGTACCCTGCCTATGAACATATGACATCTGGTGGCCTAGATCCTTTAAATCTGTAATCTTACTTGCCTGAGTTGAGCACACAGATAAAGAGAAGGACCTGGGCATTAGGGGAAAAAAGACAGAGTGAAGAGTAACCAAGTAGTTCAGCAGTTATTAGTGTACTGATTTTAATGTTAAAAATATAATAAAAGAAGTGAGAGTTTTAATACATGGAGATATAGGCAATTTTCCTTTGTTTGCTAGAGTATATGTTCTCAGTTTTAGATCGTTCAGCTTTGTCTTCTGCACTGTATCACAAAAAAGCTGTCAAGTCAAAACATCCAAGCATTTGGAGAGGATATGTTTGTGAGTCGGTCAATTGTGGGTGACTGCTTCTTACTGAGTGATTACCAATAAATATTCCTGTCACAAATACTGACTTGAATTTTCTGAAAAGTAATTAATTGCATAAGCACTCAACTAACAGTTGCAGCTGCAAGACACAACTTAGCTTTTTCTCACTAATAATAGTGCTATACTTACACTAAACTGTTCTGAACACCACTGACATATTTTGCATGTCTGAGAATAATATTCTCCATCCCCCCCCCAATTTATGTTGACAATTTCTACAAACATCTTGTTATGTTGTGAGGAAATTGGGAGAAATGGTGAGGGAAGGAACAATGTGGAAGAGAGGAAATGTAAGGATATGTTGCCATTCTTCTTTCCATGACAATCTGCAGTTATTTTGCAGTTGTTCTGCAGATTTTTATGAAAAGAATAGCTTACGGCTATGAGCTTCAGTCTTGGTGCACTCCACTATGTAGGATTGATGATGTGACAGGAGGGATGGAAAGAGAAGTTTATCTGAGAACTAGTGGGATAATACATAATTGTGTCAGCTCCTAAACAAAAAAATTACCATTTTTGGTGACACCCATGATTATATTCTTCGTTTATTCACTTCCCTTATATATCAACGACACCCTTAAACAGTATTAACAACAAGAGTACTATATAATATCTGCTTCTTACACAACACTATCTGTATAGCTCTCCTAAAGTACTTCACAAATTAAGTGGCAGTTCTTAATTTCCTGAATAAAATGTAAGTGGGATATTGTTTTTGTTATAAGAACATTGCTGCGTGTCTTTGCGGTATGGGGATATAGTTGTTGAGGTAAGAGGCAAAAGTAGTTTTGGCAGAAAATAAACCTCCTTGTGTTCTAACACTCTTCACCAAGGTAGGAGGCTGGGTGTAACTAGGTTTAAATTCTGAGTGATGTCCAATTCACCACCATTTGTCCATTTGCATTTAATACATTAAACTATCATGATTCCAGATACACTAATAGTGGACTGCACCTTCAGTCTAGTGCTCATGAACTAGCGTGGCCACTCTTTGGTCGCTCTTTGGTCGCTTTTAGTGACAAACTGAAATGACGAGCTACTTAACCAGTGCATTTAAGTTTATTTAAGCAACAGATGGAAAGGTTCGTATGAGTTGCCGGTGATAAACACGCTGTCTGCAAAGCACGTGCAGATAAAAGTATTGTCAATTATACAAAATGTGTGACAGAGCTACAAATAATACAATCTGGCTATAAATATAGAAAAGTGACTCTCTAGAGAGGTTTCTAAGTTTCCCAAGGAAGCACCCCATGTAGTCTAAGTCTTACCCAAAGGCATCCCTCTCTCAGGGGAAGAAAGGCTCAGCCTGTCAACTGGTCCCAGAAGTCAGAGGCAGTCTGTGATGGAGTTTTCTTTGACTGTTCACGATGGTGTCTTCCCTCATATCCCCTCTTTCTTGGGCTATTTTTATACTAATTTTTACCTTCAAGGTGGAGTTTGAGTGACTTTAGTCATAAATACTTTTATTATGATTGGTGTAAAAATCTCTCGCTTCACATTTAAAAGTATAGTTTACAAAAAATTCAGGACATATACTCAAGGAGGAGTGGTCACACCTTGGAGGCAGGTAGCCTTCGGCATGGAGGTGTGTTTTGGTATTATGATGACATCATAATGAGCAAAGCTCACACAAAAGACAGCATTTTGTCAAAAATTGACAGACAGTTGGCTCAAGGTGGTAGGGAGGCAGCTTACTGGTTTCATAGGACCATCTTGTTCCTGTATCCGCTGTATTACCAGAGTTTGGCTGTAGAATCTCCACCCTACTCCATCCTCTGTGTTGCTTTGCAAGCAATTTTGTAGAGGGAATTGCAGCTGTAGTGGATTCCTCAAATACTAACTGCAAGTCTATTCTATCCTAGAAGCTGTTTGATTTTATAACTTTCCTTAATGTGTGAACAATGCTGTATTTTCAATATTATTTAATTTTAGTAATTATTTCACAACAGTAAATCCTCTTATATATATTATATTAAAATTAACTGTGTAAATTTTATTTGCAATCTCTGAGTGAACATAAAGAACGGAGACATTATATATTCTTATACCATACAATACTAACATCTATCTCTACAGAAATTTAAGAAGCCATTGTGAAAAAGCAACTTCAAAAGGAATGCAGGTCCTTATTGGCAGTAATCCTGCTTCCATCAATCATTACTGGTGTGACCGCAATTGTTTTCCCTACTCCATCCTGACACGAAAAAAAAAGTAATAATCATAGCTTCTTATCAAATGTTCACTTAAGTCTTAAACTAAATTACTGAGGAGAACTACAAGACTTAGCACTACAACCCAGATGCCAGCTCAAAGCAGTGTTTGAGAAAAAAGCTGCCATTTATAGGGAAAGAAAAAAGAAAAAAATAGTTGGGAAAAAAGTCACCTCCCTCAATGAACCTCACCTTTGCCTATTCACCCAATATACCCTACAGCTATGAATTTGCTCTCCTTGCTTTATTGGCCTGATAATAACTTGCAAATAGACAGCAAGGCACAATTCAAATTTAAAGTCTGAACAGCAAGTGCAAAGGGAGAGTAATTAATTGAAACACAGAAAAATTGTGTTAATCTTCTTTCAGTTTATGTCTAAAAAAACTTCCAGGAATATAATAATCTAATATATGTTCTGCTTTCTTTATTCTGAGAAATCAAANGGGGGGAGGGTGAATTAAAGAAGAAAAAACTCACAAAGTTGAATGAAGAATGGGCATTAGAGAGAGGATTAGTGACTTGAGCAAGAGGATTGACAGACATTTGTAAGAAACAATTTAAGAAGTGGTAGGAGATGCTGGAAGCATGTGCATGATGCAGGAATAATAGTTGGCAGATCCCGCATAACTCCCCATGAAGACCACTGAAGGCATCAGAAAATGTAGACTTTCCAAAGTGAGAAACAATCCTTTCTTGTTTCAGTAGTTTAATCCCAGAAAGGTGAAATCTACCTGTTTGACTGTGTATTAGCATGTAGAGGCACCTTGTGAGAGAAGGGCCAACTGTCAACTGTCTATGAAAGCTGTTCTGCAAGTTCTGCTTGTTGGGAAAACTCACATAACAGGAGGATGCAGGTGCTGCCACCAGTGGTGAGGAGAGACAGGCTGAAGTTCTGATGTCACCAGTGAGACTCAGCTGACCAGGTGAATAAAAAACTCTAATTACAGCTTAAGCCTTTTAAAATATTGTTTATAGTTGATAGTAAAGGAATGAGATCTAAAGCAGTGTTATTTAAGCACTTGTTCTGCTTCCATTGAAGTCACTGGCTAAAAATCTCTAATTTTGGTGGTCCTAAACTAAGGTGCATTGAATACATTGTCAGTTCATGTTTAATTCTTTAACACTCCCAATGCATAACTGTATGCTCCATGTATAGCTGGCAGCAGTGGGGAATGAACTGCTGTTACTCTTTTTTGACTATTGAAATGACAGAGGATAGAGCAGATCGGAGGAGAAGGTGCCTGCATATTCGTGATTGCTACATTTCAGTCTTGGGGTTTCAAAATTGGCATCTCCTTCATTGTACAGCAAGTCCCTAAGGGTGAGCTACAGGCTTCTGTTCCACATATAGTTCTGTTCTGCTCTGTGTTATAAATGGACTCTAAAACAGACTCTCTCCTTTACACCTTGTCCTTTGAAACCTGTGACTTAAGTTTGCAAAAGCCACCTTGGCCTTACAGTAAAATTACTCCTCAGCTCTTACTTCTGTACCACTGAGCAGCAAAGAGGAAGGGAAAGACATGCAGCTCTGCAACTGTGCTCTACCCGTATACTATCAAAACTTGCCAACAGTTCTTCATGCAAATGAGTTTCCAGCTGACAATGTATGTTTTTAATTTAGCTCACGTGGTTACACATGGGCAGGTGAGAAGGTCCCATTTCCCTTTTTCATTTCTCTTTTTTCCCCTGTACTGTTAAATGTATTTCATCTTGTAACTCTTGCTTTGGATTAAAAAGCTGTTGCCTTTGGCACTAAAGCTGCACAGCAGGCTGAAGAAAGTAAAGCTTCCTTTCATTGCCATGTTTGAAACTAGAGGAAGTCATCATATTACTTTAACAAGCAGAAATGAATGAAAATGTTTAATACGATTATGCAAGCTTGAGTAGCTTATAGCTGCATTCTAACTGCTGCAGATTTTGCTCTGTGTGATTCCTCATGTCGGTGGGTAACGTGATTGTCTTTTTTGCACTGACAGACAAGTTAGGATTGTTGTGAAGGGTCACAAGCTGAGCTCTCCAGTGATCTGTTTTCCCTCTTTTCAGAACATCAGTTCCTTACATGCAGGGCTGGGCTGCAGAACTGGCATTAGGTTTTGCTGCCACTGAGTATTTCATACCTTGCGCTAATACCTCAAGTCTTTGCATGCAGGAAGGAGTACCAATCTGCTAGTTTAGCTTCTGTTGTGGTAATGTGCACTATGAAAATCAGCTCCTGGCTTGTGACAGAGCAGAACAAACCCCTCAGGGCAAAGCCACCTGGTGAAAAACCCATGTTACAGAGACAGACCTGAGTTAGCTTGTGTGTCAGAAGCAGCGTTACCTCATTAGCATGGTGTTCCTCTGATTAATTAGCTTTGGTTATATGGCGTTATATTTGCCCTCTTTAATTGCTGTGTGTTTCAGCCCCTGTCAGCAATGTGGGTGCTGATAATATTTTGATGAAGACTGGAATTCATCTCATCTAATTTTGGATGTTGAAGTGGGAGCTGGCTGAGCTTTCTTTGCATTGAAGAGAAAAGGTGTACCTAATGTTATCAGACTTACTTCTGTCTTAGCATATGAAAAATTTTCTTCTTTGTATTTTCCTTTAAATGTTTTTGTTTTGAAGATATTACAGAGTTACAGAATCAGAGAATAATTGTAGTTAGAAAGAAGCTCTTGAGATTGTTGACTCCAGTCTGTTCAAAGCAGGGTCAACTACAGCAGATTTCTTAGGACCATGTCTAGTCACCTTTTTAGTACCTCTAAGGATGAAGATTCAACAGTCTCTCTGGGAAACTTGTTCCTAGTGTTAGATCTTCCTCACAGTAAAAAAAAAAATACCCCAACAATTATTGTGTTTAATGGAATTTCATGTATTTCAGCCTGTGTACATTTCCTTTTGGACTTTCACTGGATAGCACTGAGAAGAGTGTCTCCATCTTTTTTATGCTTCCTGTCAGGTGCTTTTACACATTGATAAGATCTGCCCTTGAGCATTCTCTCTTCCAGGCTAATTAGACCCAGCTCTCTCAGCATTTCTTCATGTTCTTCAGTCCATTAATTGTCTTTGTGGCCCTTTGCTGGATGCTCTCCAATATGTCCATGTCTCTTGTACTGGAGAGCCCAAAACTGAACACTGCACTCCAGGTGTGTCTCAACCGGTCCAGAGTAGAGGGGAAAGATCACCTCCTTCAATTGGCTGGCAATGGTCTTAGTAATGCAGCCCAGGCTGCATGTGTCCTACAAACCAAAACTCTTGTGAATTTTATCATGTGTATGTTTTCTGTGAAATTTCCATTTTGATTTTGACATGTTTTTTCTGCAAAGAACCAATTCCAGAAAAAAGCTTGATTAGTCCGAGCATTAATAGTGTTTCTCACACCTATTCTTTGGTACAGACTGGCCACAGCAAAGCAGAGCTTGGTCTTGTTAGGACAATAATTAGCTCATGGTGATAAGATCTATCTCTCAGTGCCTCATTAATAGGGCTTTATGGCTTCTGGACTGGAGCTGACTCATACCTGTCCAACTCCAGAGGACAAGCAGAATTAACACAGAACTTTTTGGAGATGGCCACACAGATTGGCCTTTCTCCTTAAGTTGCAAATAAATTAGGGAATGGATGGTTGGTTACTGTGATATTGGGCCATGGATTACAATTGAGTCATTTAGGTGCTAATATAGTCTGGATAAAAGCAGAACACCCCTGTAAACATCCTCATTGTTTGGGAAGGGGCAGTGGTTTCATAAATTGAACTTATTTTGTGTCTGACATAGGGATACAAGTAATTTAGTGTTCTTATTTTATCAACTAGTAGTGAATCTCTGAATGATAAATTGATATGCTATGATTTAGCCTTGGGATTTTTCCTGATCCTCCACCTTGTTTTTTCCTCCTTTGATTTAAGTTACTCAAAGAAATAGTTACTGAATGGCAATGTATAAGAACAGGGATTTGCCTTCTCGTCTTCCACCTTTGGCTTCTTTGCAGAATGAGACAAAACAGTCAGTATGCACATTGCTTTGGAAAAAACGACATATAGAAGATACAAATGATTAGATAGGTGGCATTGGGCTAAATCAAGCTTACACCACATGCACAATGTACTGGAGTCAATGTATGAGTCTCATGAAAAAGTCCATATTCTGTTACCTATTCATCTGGCATCCACTGTGGTCTGAAATTGCCATTGTTTTAAAAACAAAGTAGTATAGAATGGGGCAAGTTCTTATATACACCAAAAGCATCAAAAGCACTTTTGTTGTGTAAGAGGAGCTAGAAGTATAGTTTTTTTTCTATTAATCACTTCTTTCCATTCTCTTTCGTTATTGCCAGAATTATTCTAAGACATATGTACAGGTAAGGTCCTGTAGACTTGTAATTGTTTATTGTGTCATTTGAGCCCTAAGAAGCAGATACATGTATTAGGCTTCTTAAAGAAAACTAAAAAAAAAACAATTTAAAAATGTATATTCTCAGTTGTAGAGAGCACACAATGTGTTTCAGAGAGAGAAGGGTTGGTAGGTACAAACCCCAAAGAAGATTAGCGTGGTTTTGGAAAGCTCAGTAAAGAATTCAGCAAAAGTTACAGACTATCTCTTTTGTAACTAATAAATTACATCATCATGACATCATCATGGTATTGTGACAGAGAAAGGTTCTGAAAACAGCTTGAGCAGAAAACGGTTTTCATAAATTTTGCAGGATATTTTTCCTTCCACAGAAAGGAGAGCATGAGAATAAGAATACAGGTACATGATATAGAATCATAGAATTGTCTAGGTTGGAAGGGACCTTCGAGATCATCTATTCCAACCATCAACCTAACTCTGCTAAATTTGTGGTAATTTTTAAATTTCCACAATACAGTGGATGGTAAATTTCACCTTTGTTAGAACTGGTCTTAAGTTCATGTTTTTGGAATTTATTTCCTTTAGATCCAGAACACATCTGTTGTGAAAGAAATCTATGTACCTTGTGAGGCTAGAAAGTATTTTTAATGATGAAACTTGAATCTTCCTAATTCAAAGGATTAATTTTGGATTGGAAGACTGATTTTTATCACTAGAAGCACACTGTATGATGTAAAAAAGCAGTTGCATGTAAGTTCAGCAGTTGTATACACCACATTTTAAATTCCTTATTGTAGGTGAATTCTTGTTTTACAAAAGTACAATACATTTTTAGAACAACCAGTTTTTCAGTTAACTAACAGTTGCTAATAAAATAAACAGTGCTGCTCTTGCTATAGATGTTATAATTAATCAGGCACAAAAACAGGCTTTCCATCAAGCAGGATTCAGCTATAGGAACCTCTGTGGGAAAAGGTGCTTTAGGGATAGCACTGAAGCTTTTTGTTAATATACAAGAACATTTCACAACTGAATTCTCAGAAGTGGGGAGTCATGAAGTTTTATTGTTAGATATCACTCACAAGTCCAGTGTTTTTCTGTTTTTCTCCAAGAGATATAAATTAAGACATTATCACTGCAATATTCATAGGTTAATCTCTACAGCATTGCCTTGTAGAGATGAAATAAACCCAGGCCATTTGAATAAAACCTGGCATTCATAAATAACATCAGCTTATCCACAGATAACAATACAGGAACCATTTAGTATCAGGTTACAAATCTTTAGCAGACTGTAGATCAGAGTTCTATTTTCTGCAGCAAAGTAAATTACTGTGGTTTGGTGGCTTGATTTGTTTGAGTTCACTTAAACTGACTGTGAATAAAATCTACCAATTTTTATGACAATATAATTTTTAAACATGCATTGTTGAAGGAATCTGAATGTTCGATACTTCTTCATGCCAACAGCCTGCACTCATGTACTGTCCAACATACAGCAATTAGTGAAATTCTTTGAAAAGTTAATAGTAGCCACAAAAGCTCAGCTCTTGCAGTGCACTTAGATGAGGCAAAGACACTTGTCTCTCCCTTTTCTTTCCTGCAATTTTTGCATGTTTTAGCGGGAGCCTGTTTAAGTCAAGCAATTGTGGAGTAGGGAGTACAGCAGCACGGAGCTGTTTGTGGGCTGGTGTCAGATTTTATGAGCTGGAGGGAAAATGTTTTTTTCCCCTTAATGTCACTACATGGAAACTGTCAATGTGGCATGTTTTAAAACTGTGGTAGAACACTAGGAATGTGGAGAGCTGTAAGTGTGAAACTCTTGTTTTTTGATATCTCTCCACTAAAAAGCAAAAGAAGAAAAAGAGACAATGTCAGGAAAATATAGGAGTATAATAGAGTGTCAGCCTTCTCATACTGGATTGAATTTAGTTTCATCCGTGCTCCACTGGTAAAACAATATAACAGGCAAATACAAAACTTCCATCCTAAGTATTTCACTCTAACTTCTAATAATTGCAGATTTTATTCAGACTATGGGATTAATTACCACAGGAAGTTGTTAGGGCAATTCTAAGCCTCATGTTCTAGAGTTAAAGACTATCTTCAACTCCGGGAGTACTAGGCTTAGGATTCCTGAGATCTGTCTAAAGTTTGAACTCTACTGTTTGAACACATCTTGATAAGGCCTTGGCCCTAGTGACTTCAAGTGGCAGCAAGTTTCACGGTTTGTGTTGTTTGAGCAATAATTTCCATTTAGTGGTTTTAATCATAGTGACAGATACAACTTCTTAAGCTGTTTTTCTTTTTTTGACATAGCAGGCCCACCTTTTGCTTCTGTAACTAGGAAAACTAAAAAAGTTATTCTTTAAAAAGAAGAATACTTTCCCACATTCACATTATACACAGCCACTTTCTTCCTGAGAGGGGAGAACAAGGGAAAAGGGAATTTTAAGAGCATGAAATATTATTTTAAAGAATGGAGCTGAACTGAGTGACACAATTATGCATTTGGCAAATGTTTTTGCCTTTGGAGCAATATCAGTGGAAGGCTGAGGGACACAAAGTTTCAGAACATTAGAAGCATGAACTTTATTTTTAATAATACATGAAGTTGCCTTAATAAATCCTTATGGAAACTATAATAGCAGCAGTTAATGACTGGTTTTAGTTAATGACCCATTAACATGTTAGCAAAGCAGCCACTAACTGTGATATTTGGTGAGAATCAGTTTCAAAGGGGTGATTAATATTAAAATCGGATGTTGATTTATTAACCAATACATTTTTAAGGTATTACTTTATACCTGGAGCAATGAACGCCCATTGCAGTGGCAGTGTTGGCAAACCAGTGATTCCATGAGGGTTAATAATCTGTTTTGCTCCAATCAGGCGGCAGAAAAAAAAATAGCTGTCCCTCCCCATGGATGCTTTTGCTGAGGTAAATTTCAGTCTTGGATGATGCTTTAAAACAACGTTTCTACTGTGGGTCTTAACAAGACACCTAGAAATCTGAGCCATGCAAAACTAGTAGATATGAAGACCTAGTTTTGCCTAATTAGGTCAGGGAAAAGTACCTTCCATCAGTTCTTTGCCGAGGAGGCCAGTGAAACAAATAACAATAAAAAATCATGGCCCTCGTGCAGCCAAGAAACTGCATCAGCTGAGATAACTAAACCCACTTCTTTAATGTAATTACTTAATAACCATTCTTTGTGCATGTGCCACAGGGCAAAACATACAGTTCTGTAGTTTATACCCATGCTCCTGCACAACAGGAGACTCTCAATCCTCATCCTGTGGCCGTGTCTGTTGTTGGAGTCAGTGCTGTTTTGGCACAACTAGTATCTGTTATGTGTTGTTAATTCTCTTTGTGCATTACAAGTTTGTGTCATGCATATATCTACTTGTTGATTTGTTTTCTCCTCAGATAAGGTAGAGGCAAAGAAACTTACCCTGTACTTAGAGGAGAAGATGGCAAAGTCCGTGGTGGTACTTCTTTAGGAGCAACTCCCATGTTCTGGGGTGAATGTTCATGAAATTGCTGTATTTTGCACATTGAGTTTTATGTTGTTCTACAAAATTCCAGAGTTATTGATCAAGGCTTTCATCTTCATTGCTTCTCAGAACTGAAGGCTATAAATTCCCCAGAGAAACCATTTACTGAATTCATACAAAACTGAAAGACAAGCATACTCTTGGCACATCTGTTAGCAAGCCTTGCCTGCCTAAGCAATCACCTGATCTCAGCAGGCTTCCTTCCCTTTGCCAGCTTGTGCTGTGTCCCAGATCCCCATGGCCTTTCTATCAGGAGAGCTTCACTGCTTTGCAAAGAATAAAACAGTTTTCTCTTTCAGGTCTGCTAGGGGAGTCGTTGAGGTACAGAGACATGAAAGGTGTGCGGAGGGCTACTGGTTCCCTCCTCTCTTAGGGCTTTGGTCCCATGCTACTCAAGTGGTTTTATTTGGAAGTTAGATCCCTTTCCCTCATTTGTAAACGCCATTGTGGTAAGGTTTAGGTGTTCAAACATTTTTCTGTGGGGTACACAGTGGCTGAAATTACAGTATTGCTTACACCACTGGAATCAAACAAGAGGCAAGGTCCCTCACATCCATCATGGGGTGACAGATGGTAAGGACATGTCAGTAGGTACTTTCCTGCCTGGGCATGTTCAAGCACAATAAAGCGTTATGAAGTGGTCAAGTAATAGCCATTATAAGCTAGCTATCGTTCCAACTGGTGTCCTTCCAGCAATGTTTTGGCCAGTCAACTAAAAAGAGCATTCATCTGATGTTGACCCATGGCATTGTTTTCTTTTGTGGTTTGTGTATTTATGTGTGTGTATTTCTGGTTTTGAACACTTTGGCTATTTGCTAATCCGTTTGAGACGCCTGCCTTCTGAATAGTTGACTACTTCTGAAGCCACCTGACCAGGAGAGAATGAGCCAATCTGCTCACAGACCTCTTAACTATAAGGTACTACCAGGATGGCGAGAGCAAATGGAGCTGCAATAAAAGCCCAAAAGCAATTTGTCCATGGAGAAATTTTTCTCTTGAGCAATCCAAAATCCTTTGTATTCCCTTGAAAAACTTTGTACGCTAACAGCATCACTGTTAAAAGGTAAAATTAATAAAGGCAAATGTAATTCATGAATAAGCTACTAATTCACCAACAATTTATTACTGAGCTATTGTTCACATGTTCATTTTTTCAATATGAAAACATAATATGAAAAAACTGACCCAAATGAAGGGTTCCTCACATGTGGAACTGTCTTGAGCTTTGAGTCCTTGAAGAGAAAGATTTATTTGGGGTTATTGCCATGTCAAAGGAAATTAGAAGTTCAATCATGCTGCTACCTTATTGGTACCACCTACTGTTTCCAGTTGCTGAGAATCACTATAAAACACTCTGGATCTGCTCTTAGCTGATACAGATAGCGCTTTACTTCAGGAGATTGAGGCCTGTGTTTTTTTAGGAAACATTTATTTAAACATCTGCTCAAGAATCTGTCTTCTGTCTAATATGTCTCACCGTATTTTTGAGTCTTTCTCTTTTCCACAGATGAACACAAATGCTGTAAGACACAATTCTAAAAACCTGAGGGATTCCTTGAGATGATAAAGGGAAGTGGAGATGAGACATACTCAGAAAGTCAACTCTGCACTCCAATTTATAGCAATAATAATACCTCAGCAGCAGCTCCATGTGACCAAACGCCTAGTGCTGCCTGGCCTGAGATAACCTTCCCACATCACTGGTAGCACTATGAAAGACACTGGTCATTCTTTTTCCCAAGGCATACCCACAGGCTTGGGTAAAGCTTGAAACTGAGCTTTGTGTATCATCAGCAGTGGTCAGGAAGAGATGAGAGTGGAGGATTTGGGATTTTTGCTTGGCTTTAGAGGTTTGTTAGATTTCTTGGCCTTGCTCGGTATAGCTGATGCAGCCTTTTTTATTATTATTATTTATTTAGTAAGTGCTAGCAAAAACGACATCACTGCTTCATGGCATCATAGGGGATGATATATACAGTTCCTCCCCTGTCCTGAGGCTCTGTGTTATGACAATTCACAGGTCTGAAGTGATCTCACCACCTTGTATGTTTAATGTACAGCTAAGGCAGCTGAGGTGGTGAGTTAGAAAAAAAAAAAGCACAGGCTGTACTACCTTATGCTTACTTACAACACCTAGCTTTGATGTTCATCTAATCCAACTCCGATACTTAGAATAAGCAATGTGGTTGGAGCCTAAGAGAGGCTGGGGTTTGGATAAATGCCAGCTTACTGATTCTCTGTATGATGAAGACTAAGGAAAACAACTGGAAGATTTGGCAGAAATTATATCAGCTTCCCTGATTAAGAGTGTGCACCTGCCACTTGCTGTTCAGGTCTATAACTCAGGTCTTTCTAAAATTACACCTGTTCTTTCTGCATGTTTAGTTAGAAGCTGTTGACAAGATTGTGTTTTATCTTCTGTGCAACCTTTTTTTTTTTCCAAATGTGGAGCGGCAGGCTCAACATGAAACTGTTTGGAACTTCAACTGACCTGGATGTGAGAAGAGACACTGGCATAACCTATCACACGCTCAGACACATTTAACTAGATCCAGATGCTCTAGGGAGATAGGGAATGACAACAGCCTTGAGCATGAGCATGAACATGGTTGCTGAAAATATACTCATTTAGGAATGGGAAGGAGCCTTGGTCATTTTACTGAATTAGCTTTTGTTCCAGCTGGCTACAGGCTTCAGATGTTCCTGTTCCTCTGAAGATGACCTGAATCCAGGGATGATGACATAACTCTCCATGAAAAAGGATCCTTGGAAATAACTATAAGTAGACAACTAAAACGTGTTATAATACATACAGATGCGAGAAGGAGTTAGCTGGATATGGGCTATCCTTCCTTCTCTGTGGTCTCCTTTCTTCCCCTCCTCCCTGTTACTCACATTTATCTATTTTAACATGTAGATTTAGAACCAGGAATACCTGAGATAACAGCATTCTTCATCCCACTTGAAAAGAAGATTAAAGTAATTTTGGGTAATTATAGAGGGCAAAACTGATCCCCACTTACCTGTGGTAAGGTATTAAAATAGCTTTCACATGAAGATAAGATCTTTCATAAGATCCTTCATAATGTTATCTCTTAGAACTATCTCCATAACAATATATATGTATTAGAGAGATATATATAGTTGTACTTGCATTTGTAATGACTTGGATACTTTCAGAGAAAAGAAGGTGCTAGGCAGACGACAGAAGGACTTGAGAACAAACTACGAGAAAGTTTTCATGAATTAGAAACTGAAAATTATATTTCGAAAATCACAGGGAATGAAAGAGTCTCTATAAATTCTCAGGTTATTATATATCTTGCTCTATATTTTTGTGTGAAAAAAAAATCAGCAGCAGTGTATTGCTGTAGGCCTAGATATGCCTACAGTCACCTCCTAGTTTTTCTCGCCTCATAGCATGCATGAAGATATTTGTGTCTTGAGGGTGCTGGAGACATGAAAACCCCATCACATGCTAGTCTGCTGCACTTCTGCTAACAGAATTATGGAAATGGAGTAGAAGAAGCGTCCTTCCTCTTGACACCATTTTTCACCCCATTCTCAACTATCAAGAGTATTAACTTTGAAAGTGTGAGAGCCATGTTCTAGTGCATCCCTGCTCACTTTGGAGAAGGCCTCTAACTCTTTTGCTTCAGTGAAAATTAGGTTACTATGGCATTGTATGACATTTTAAGGGGCCCTTGTTCTTTCTATGTGAAGAAATTATGGAAAAGTACTACTTTAGAAAAAAGTAGGGGCTGGGTGTTAAGTCTCCTAGGCAAGTGAATCACCACAAAGAAGATAGCGTTAACTAGGGTCAACCTTTTCTTCAGTATTTGTCAGACAATAATCTGAAGCCAGCTCTCTCTCTGGTGGGTGTAGAATAAATGAAGAAGTCAATTGTATCCTCTTCTGCTTCTCCTGAGAGAGGACTGATATGGTGTCAACGCTCAGCTGCTAAGAGCCTCTGAGCCATTGCCCAGTGAATGTTAGGGCATTTAGGTGTTTCCCATTGGTTGATCTGCCTCTCCGCTTCTGCACTTCTCCACTACTGCATTGCCTAACTCTTCTGTATGAAGTACCAGGATACTGGGTACTACACAAAGTTGTGAGTTCCAGTATGTAGGAGCACACTTAAAAATTGGCTTTTACAATACTGACTATTTCAATAGCTGAATCCCTTAGTGAATTAGCCCTTGACTTACCTATACTTCAGTTCTTCTAATTTGGTACAGTGCACTTGAAAGTCACAAGAATGCTGTGGAAGACAAATGCACAAAAAAGTTGTCAAGAGTTGAGACAATTCTGAGAAGGCAGTAGAAGTAGCTAAAGTAAGTAATGAGGAAGAGTTTGGATCACACCTCTTCATTACAGAGGTACAGCTATTGACTATCCACTCTGAGGAAGCCCAAAGCACTGCTTGTGCAACCAAATTCCATATATTCCAGTGTTACTCAACCAGCATGAGGTTTTCAAAAATGCTTATTGCAGGGTCAGACTGTGCACTAGCAAGTCTCTCCCAAGAAAAATGGCGGGCATGAAGACATTGAGAACTTGGAAGGATCCTCTCCTCATGAAAAAACTGTGCAGAATCATCATGATTCAGCATTAAGACACATTGCTAGACAGTCACTACTTGTCTGCATGAAAGCATTCATAGTAGAACTTCCAAGTTATACAATTTGGAAATCAACAGCAAAAGTATTTAATACAAGTATCTACAATGAAACCATCTGACAATCTATTTTACCTCTGCTGGTTTAACAAGCCATTTTGATAATTTCAAATCAACAGGAAAATATTTGTCTTACAACTGATCATTATTTTTTTTTGAGGAAAGTATATGTAAAATACCAAGGAAAATTTTGAAAATTGATGATTTTTCCTTTCTTTTTTCTTCTTTTTTCAATAGATCTTTAGCAGGTATTATGGGGCCTTTCATTTGCTTGCAGTGCTACTAATACACAGTCAGAGGAAGACTCAACTCAGGGAATTCCAGTTAACTTGATTGTTAATGAAAATAAACTTTTAATAGCTGATTTGAGCATTGAGAAACAAAGAAGACAATTGATTAAACAAACCCTATGGGAAACACCTTTCCTTCTCTTACCAAACTTCAAGTTCAGACCTGACGCCCCTCTTCTCCCTCCCTAGTCTCCGCTCCCCTTGCTCAGCGGCAGGTTACACTCAGTCCCTTTAGTGATGCACTGGGCAGTGCAGGACTCTGGGGTTGGTGTGTGGCGTTTTGTTTTTTTTTTTTTGCTGTTCCTTGTTTCTTACTAATTTCTTCCACGGCTCCTTCCTTCTTACTCATTTCCTCTGCTTTGGCATGAATTCCTCCATGGGGTGCAATCCCCTCAGGGGTGTCCCTGCCTTGGTGTGAATTATTCACTGGCCACAGCCTCCTCAGGGCCACACGTCCCCTTGCATCTCCTTTTGCGCATCCTATTTTTTTTGTCTGCTCTGACACAGCTATTACCACCCCTTCTTAAACCTGCCTGAAGAGACAGAACCATAAGATGCTCTGACTGACTGCAGAATTGGAGCACAATGGGTCAGTGCTGCCCATTTCTGAGCTGGCTATAGGCAGCTGTCACCAGCACAGGATGCCTCCTGGTCTTCTCCATACAGGGCATTGTGCAGCTCTCTCCTACCCAAATCCTGCCAGATATGCCCATAACAGGTATAAAGAATATATATAAATCATTTACCTATGTCTCTAAATATCTTGTTGACAAGCTAATCATATTGACACCAGGACCTTACCCATCTCTTTAGTTGTCTCTAACTTCCCTACCCTTTCTCTGTCACTGCCAACATTTCCATCCTTACAGCTACTCTAAGCCACACTTTGGAGCTTGCTTTTGACAACTCTCTCTTTCTCACCTTACATATCCAGATATTGCCGCTTTTTACTCAGCAGAAGCATAATTTACCTTTTTTTTTTTTTTTTTTTTTTCCCTATAACCACATCACCTGCCCTGTTCAGCACTGCATATTTTCTATCCCTACAAGAGCTTACTGTCTGGTCATCCAAATATACATATAGTGACCCATTTTCTTGCAACATGTATCCCAGAAGACAGTCTAAAAGTTAAAACAATAACTAATTCCATACTTTCAAAGCTTTGGGAAATTTGTATCTACAGTTTTGTCTTATTCACTGTTTAAATTGCTGCATCATCCATCTCTCTCTTTTTACATTTTTTTTTATTTTTATTTTTTAGTTATTGTTGCTTTTGCTTTACTGCTGACCTTTATGCCTTTCTCACAATCTCTTATTCGGATACATACATACATACATATATATATATATACATAC
>VZRU01018732.1:297376-313699 GCA_013398155.1 Pedionomus torquatus | reverse complement strand
CTCCTCAGGGCTGCTCTCCAGCCATTCTCCACCCAACCTCTGTTTGTGCCTGGGATTGCCATGTCCCAGGTGCAGGACCTTGCACTTGGCTTGGTTGAACTTCATGCTATTTGCATTAGCCCACCTCTCCAGCCTGTCCAGGTCCCTCTGGATGGCAGCCCTTCCCTCCAGCATGTTGACTGTGCCATCGAGCTTGGTGTCATCAGCAAACTTGCTGAGGGTGCATTCAATCCCACTGTCCATGTCTCTGACAAAGATGTTTAATAGCACAGGTCCCAGTACTGACCCTCAAGGGACACCACTCGTCACTGCCCGCCACTTGGACCTTGAACCATTGACCACAACCCTTTGAGTGCGGCCATCCAGCCAGTTCCTTATCCACCGAGTGGTCCATCTATCAAACCCATGACTTTCCAATTTGGAGACTAGGATGTCATGTGGGACAGTATCGAATACTTTGCATAAGTGCAGGAAGATGACATCCGTTGCCCTGCCTTTGTCCACAGAGTTTGTGGCAATATCATAGAAGGCCATCAAATTTGTCAGGCAGGATTTGCCCTTGGTGAAGCCGTGTTGGCTGTCTCCTGCCACCTCCTAATTTTCCATGTGCCTTAGCAGAGATTCTAGGAGAATCTGCTCCATGGTCTTGCCAGGCACAGAGGTGAGACTGACTGGCCTGTAGTTTCCTGGGTCCTCTTTTTTCCCTTTTTTTGAATACCGGAGTTATGTTCCCCTTTTTCCAATCGTCAGGAAGTGCAGGTGCATTGTGATTCCTGTAGGGGCAAGGCAGTTTAAGAAGTTCTCATCCTTCCCTGCATCCTACCCCAGGTTTCCATTCCTTAGCAGTTTTGTCAGTTCAGCTGATTGCAAGGCAGCCTTTCAGTCTGGATCTGTGATATGATCCGGGTTGCAGGTGTGTATTTTAAAGGCTTGGGTTTTTTCCTTGTCATAATCTGTATGATGTAATGGCTTTCTTACCATCACCTTGACGTGTTTGAGTTTACACAACAGAGGAGGTGGTGACCTGTGTTGAAAGGGAAGAAATGAGCAAATCTAGGAGAAGGAAAAACTGAAAGTTTCTCCACCTTAAAAGCTCACTGGAGCATAAGGTAAATGTTCATTGTCATATAAAATAGCTCATGCTTCTTAGATGTCTGAAGATAAGGCTGTAAAGCAAGTTATATGCTTGTCCAGAAGCATTACAAAATGAGATGCATCTTCTGAACTACTGGAGTAGAGACAGCTACTTTTTAATTACATTGATTGTTGAAAATGTGAAGTTTGTTCTTGTTGATAATGTTCTTCTATGTGATACAGAATATCTAGCTAAATCAGCGCAGACCTTTGCCTTGAAGTGCCACTTAGAGCCTGCCTTGGTGAGTACTTGAAGGGCAGGTACTTTCTGCCGGTTCTCGCATCCTGCCTCGCAGCCTGTTGGATTCCTGGATGGATGCTTTTATAGAGTAAGAGGATTTTTACCTTGAGCAGGTCTGCTCACAAAGTAGGTCTGAACCATTGTGTTGGGCTGGCAACATTCCTGCTTGGTCAAGGCCTTCTGAAACCAATCATGCTTTTTTTTTACCCCTACCAGAAGTTACACAACCGGCAGTCAAAAGTTCAGAGGCCTCAGTACTAAGGAGGACTTTGACTTGTGAGGAAGCTCACTCCCAATAAGGAAGGGATTAAAAATACCATAGTCGTTTCACTGTAATTTTTGTCTCTACTTAAGAAGTGCCAGTAAGGCTTAGTGTAGCCCAGTTCAGAAATGGATTTAGATAGATATTAAAAAGGTGGGCTTTTTTGCAAGCTGCTGAGCAAAAACTGGCAGTTTCGCTGCCATCAGTGAGAGAAATGTTGCTGCCTCCTCCTCCTTTACCCTGGTCTGTGTGGGTATGCCTTCCATCTGGCACTGGCTGTGATCCTTCCCTGAGCTCGCTGAGTTTGTTAGGTAGGAAACTATCCCCATCTTTTCTTTTCCTGGCTTAGTTTTCTCCTGGGTTAGTGAGTTGATTTAGCTCATGTAAAGGTCTGTTGGCTGCCGGAGCTGGTGCCAAATGTGCAAGTCCGGGGTATTCTGTCAGCAAGAAGAAAAAAGGTGTGTGATGGAAGAGGGTAGGCTTTGATAGTAGTGATTTGTTAGACTGGTTCAGCCCATGTGAAGGAGCACTTGGCAGGCCTCAGGGGAGGTAGCCCTCAACAGCCACTGTCTTCTAGATGGGGACTAACGAAACCCAAAGACAGTGGTAACGCAGGGTGAGAGCCTCACTGGATCTTCCTGTGATGGCTGAGAGTTGATACCGACTTGCTGATTCCTGATGCTTACGGGCAAAGAGAGTCATCCTCACCGCTACATCCCTGAGGATTATCCAGACCTTTGTGGTCCTCAGCAGTCTCGCTCTGCGAAAAGGTACCTGCTGATTGGTTTCTGGAAAGTACCGATGCAGCAGGACTGTGGGTTATTGTTAATTGCCGTTAATGGATGGAGTTTTATGGAGGGCAAGCACGTGACGCAGGGAGCAAGCACTTTCTGCTTTGTCATCCTGCCTGTGGCAGGTTGCCCGAACCAACAAGGGAGAGGCCACGAGCAGCTGCAGCCTGCCTACAAACCCTTTCAAGTCTCTCCCAGAGGTTACGGTTGCCTTTGGGCTTTGGGTTTATTGCTAAAGATGAGCACCTCTAGCACCTGAAAATAGAGACATTTATATAAACGCCTGTGTTGTCTCCTGACTAGATTTTTATCTTAGTGAAGACACAGGTTTATGTGAACATTCCTGAGGATGTCCAGACTTGTTATGGGAATAATATACAAGGCTTTAGTTGCTTCAAGTACCCACAGGACTGTACCTTTCATAATATAATGGAGAAGAATTTCTCCTTTGTGCAGATCATGGCCACTGTTCGAAACCTGGGTCCTTGCTTTTTGCAGGTGTGTGTATATTCCCAGATGAATTCCCGTGTTCCTTCCCCAATCGAGACTAGGTCAAGTGTTATCCATCGCTAGTTAATATTGCTATTAACTATTAGATAAAGATTCTGATCTTCAAAGCACTTTACCAACGTCAGCAAAATACTCTTCCCAATATCTTTGTGAGATCAGGGAATGTTATCACCAAGTTTCAGCAAAGAAAACTGAGATGGCAAGATTACAGAGCAGTTTTCAATGACCGCCTTTTTGCGTTTGTGTGCATGTGTGTGTGTGAGAATGCTCCTCCGGCTTGTGGGCTCAGTGCCCACGGAATGTATACGCATTCAGTATGG
Organism: Pedionomus torquatus; assembly: GCA_013398155.1. Classification (NCBI taxonomy): domain Eukaryota; kingdom Metazoa; phylum Chordata; class Aves; order Charadriiformes; family Pedionomidae; genus Pedionomus; species Pedionomus torquatus. The sequence goes on along the minus strand of VZRU01018732.1, from coordinate 310,441 downwards.
CTGTTTGTCTAAGAATGTGCATGTGTCAGAGTTTGCTAATTATTGCTGGTTGTGCAGTGCGAAGTATGTATGTGATTAAGTACAAACAAGTGTGTAGTGACCTATTTGTGGGAAGTTAAGCTAAACATCACTTAACTCGGAGTTATGCAGAGCAAGGCAGAGCTGATAATGTATTCCAATCAACTATTACATTTTCTTCTTTTTTCTCTTCCATGCCATACCAAATAAAGTATCACCATGTGTAAAGATGTTAATTTTTTTCTTTCCACTAGTATGATTGAACTTTTCTATTAGAGATACATGTATCTCCAAAATATAGATATATATAAAAATCAGTTAGGATGAGTGGACAAACAGATCTTTTCCAGATTTTTGAATACATTTATTTACAAGATTTCATAGTGCAAGCAATACCATATGGCAGAAATTATTGGCAGGGAGGAGAGGGGAGGTAGGAAATGCGTAGAACAAACAATTATATCAAGAAATTGATCTGCAAGGAGTTTCCAGGGAACTAATTGCAGGAGAAAAAGCAAAAATTTAATTCCGTTTAAGAAGTATGAGACTGAAAAAAATGACAGCACATCAGCATAAGAAAATCACTTTCTGGGCAAGAAAGGTAAAAATCATCATTTTCCTTTAAGACTGAAGCTTCAGCTTTAGCCAGAGCAAATCTCATTTCCTTGCTTTGTTCCAAACATACTGTTGGATTGGCAAACTTACTGAAACCCCAGCCAAATCTCATATGGGATTTTATTAAAAAATAAAATATAGCAAGTCATCCTAACGTTGCAAATGACTCATCGGCCGCCTTAGGAAATGCTCCCCTGAGACAGGCATGCCGCTGATGAGGAAGCAATGAAGCTGCCAGGCCACTCCCCCAGACAATTTCACTTGAGAAGCGCAGCCTTCATAAAGGACGTCTCCCCAGACACTACATTATTTTATCCTTTATTTCACAGAGGGAGCACAGAAGCTGCAAGAAGGTCAGCGCGAAGTAACGGCAGAAACTTCACAGCCAGTTGGTTTTGAACAGGAGAAGCAAATAGGAAATCATGAGAAAACTTTAAAGGTAGGGGGAGATACATTTTAAAGTCTATAATTTAGTTTTGATGTTGAAGAATAATAAGAGCGTAGGCTTTCTTTTCAAAATTGTAATTCTTGGGAGAAGAGTGGAGGAAAGCCGTTCTCAGGACGGGACCGTGGTCGTGACCAAGTACCCCCAAGTAAAAGGGAAGTGCAGCTTGTCAAGGTCCTGGCCACTTCGGAGTGAGGTTCTAGGAGATGGTTTCAGAGGGGAAGGTTGTAATTAACTTTGGCTGATCTAAACTTTTAAAATGTTTTCGTGAAGAATGATAATAAAGACCTAATGAAAAATGAACCAAAAATTATTAAAAAAACCCAAACAAACAACCAAACAGGAAAAATCCCAACCCAGTAGCATGATATAAGTAGTGATATATGCAAATTTCATGAGTAACTATTGTGGTTTCTTTATATGCATCATAAAGATACTGTTCCTCGTAGGTGGCTGTGATGACTGTCTGGGAGTTAGTCCACCCTTAAGCTTCACACCATCCTGTTGCCACAGAGCAAACAAGGTGGAGTGCTATGGAAAAGCATGGCACGCTTTCTCTAGCTATATGTCCCTGGATACAAATGAGGTGAAACTGCTTATAATAATAAAATGTACGCTCATTTTTTTCACTCTTACTCTGGTTGCAGTAGGCAGTTTGAGTCTGGCCAATATCCATGTTAGAAAAACAGAAAAAAGGGGAACTGAGTGTGAAGTAGATTCAGTGGCAGGAGTATATAATTGGGGTGAGGGAGCAGGAGGAGAAGAGGAAGGAAGACAAAGTATTTTTAGATATCCTCTCAACTGCTACAGGTGGTTTCTAGGTTTTATTTCTACTATTAACACGCTACCCAGGGTTATGAAATGCTATTAAAGTGTAACTTTCTGAAGGAAGATGCACAGTCTGAATTTCTGCTGACGCTGCTGTGTAATTTGCTGGAGGGGATTTTTCATCAGTGGTGAGGCTGTGCTGGCAGCAGTTTGTAGGATAGACACAGTTATACTTACAGAGAGGGAATAGTCTAACCAGAGAAAGGCAACAGTAAAATGGGTTGAGCACAAATGGCTCCTTAATGCAAAATAAAATTAAGATGAAAAAAGAAGGGAAGCTTTGGGTTCTTTTCTCTACTTTCATTTACCATGACTATTCCAGTAAAACTGAGTTGAGCCCTACCTAGTTAGGCAGATAAAAGCACTTGAATAAAGTGAGCAGATTTGTGAAGTGTCTGAGTTTCTTTATTTACTTTTTCAGCCGTAAAAGTTTTGTCATGACTTTAACTGATACTCACTGATTTATATCAGCTGAAGAATCTGATTTTTACTCCCTCCAGATCTTGTCCTGCAGTTTGGGAGGCATTGAGAATTTTGCTACCAATTCCAAAGGCTTGAAGATCTGAAGCCCTGATAAATTGGAACTTTGCGAATTAAGTACAAAGGCTCATTTTAGAAAGAGTCTGTGAAGACAATGCAATGTTCTTTGTGACATACAGCTGCCAAAATGCATTTTAGGATTTATGGGTTGTTTTTATATGGTAGTAGTCATCTGATTTAAAAAAAAAAAAAATCTCTCATGAAACTGTAATGATCACACTTGACCCATTTGGCACCAAAGTTAGTTACAGTGCTAAACCAAAGCAATAATAAACACATGTTAAAAAATGTAGTCTTCAGAAATTGTTTACTTCATTCAGTTGGTAAGGCTCGTAATTGCAGATCATGACACAGTTGTATATGATTGTTGTATTTTCCTACTAATATATGCAGGAGAAGGGGAAAAACACTAATTATTGAAGTCCAGGGCAGATGAAAAGACTAAAATAAATTAGTGGAATTCCTGTGTCAGCAGGTATGTATCTCAGCCTGGAGTACAGAGTATGAGACACTGGAGTTGTGCTGATGTGGAAAACAGAGCTCTGCAAGGAAAGCGAGGGCTCCACGAAGTAAGATTTATAGTTCAATATCTAGTAGGTACTGGCCTATTCAAGGATGGATTAAGAAGATGGAATTTTTAAAAGCTAATTAAAGCAGAACTCAGAAAATTCAGATGCACTTATGTTCCCTTGTCACAGTATTTGCTGCAGAAAATACTTATTTTAGAGCACTATGGATATATTTCAATGTCCTCTAATCCTTTCTGTTTTCTCTATTCAGGCACATAAGGAAGACAAGCCTCAGAAACTGCTGGAAATGAACGGACATACATCAGTACCGCATTCCTATGACTATGATCTCATTGTCATTGGTGGAGGCTCAGGTGGTCTGGCAGCTGCCAAGGTATGAGAGAGAAAATACAGATTTATACTTTCCTTATAAGTAAGTAGGTGACATCCTCAATGTCTTCTGTCTGGGTAGCTTTAACATTGTAGGGGTATAATGTTTCTGCCTGATCAGTGAGATTTCTTTTGAGATTAGCCCTAGTTATACTCTGTTTTTTTCCTTATATTCTGAAGAAGAAAAACGTAAAAATGTCGTGGTTATGCTCCTAAACAGAATGAACACTTGCTCTAGTGGGAGGTGTCCCTGCCCATGGCAGGGGCATTGGAACCCAATGGTCTTTAAGGTACTTTCCAGCTCTAACTGTTCTATAATTCTATGATTTGGTCCCCACTACTGGGAGATGATACTGTTGGAAAAAAGCAGGTATATATCTTAACAGTGTTATTAGTAGGTGAATTAAAATTCAAATTATAATTGAAAAAAGTTTTAAAATTCAAGTTTAACATCAGAAGGTTTCTAGTTGTATCTGAAAGTAATATCTGTTCAGAAATAGTTGTATACGTTGTTTTAATTCTTGACAGTGGGGAGGTTTTATGATATTGAGTTTATATAGTTGCATAAATGGAAATTTAGCCTATACATAAGCAGATCTTGTTCTTCATTTTCAGGGTCTAGTACTTCCTGCCTGTAGCGAAATAATTTATGGGTTTTTTTTTTGTTAGAATTCTGCTTTTAGAAGCGTATCTAGAATTAATTAAAGGAATCCACAGTGGTACAGAATATACTAGCTCTTAGAGTTGTCATTATCCCACGTATTCTGAAACTTGCTGAAATTTAATGTAAGTCAGTAACACTCTTTTACATCAGTAGTTAGACACACTTCGCCTCTTCCTGCTCTGGTAGAATTAACTATTAACTGTTTAGAAGTGAATTGAGCATCCCCAAAAGGAAAAAGTTTTGTTGCTCAAGACCTGGAGCTGGATTTTTCCTCTGGACAGGAGGCATTTCTTTAGTTGTTAAGAAGTAAAAGAGATCATTGAGGAATGAAAGAAAATGAGGAGAAAATATTTCAGTGTAGATTCACACTAAGCCTTGGTCTCTTCGAAGAACTTCTATTATAACGTAAGAATGCAGTGGTGAGTGGTAGATCGTAATATGCTGTACATCCATAATGTGTTTCAGTAGTTTACTGCTTTCGCGTCGATAGGGGCACTATTGTCACAGCATAAGATGGAAGAGAAGATCTATAAAAATTCTGAGAACCCACAAAAAGAAGCAAACATTATTTTTTAGAAGATGGGGATGTTTTAAGACTGAGTAATAAGAGTAAAAAGGAGCTTGCCGTAATGCAAAAACAGTTTGCAGTAATAAAAAGCCATCTGTTGAAATTTTCGTCAGGAGACTGCTCTGCTTTGTTGTATACATATGCTAAGTTGTGAAGCTACAGCAGTGATGTTTATTACATCATTTTTCAGCTGTGGGACAGAAAAGGTATGTAGCTAGGAAGATAAATTGCCTTATTCCTTCAACTCAGTGCATAAAGTATATTGCTTCTTACTGTTCTGAAGTGATTGTAGAGTAGAATAAAAGATGGTACATCAATAAAGTCAACTATCAGTAATAACGTGTGCGTTTCAAATCAGTTTTGTGAAACTGTTCTACACACATGAACTTCTGACTTACACTTAGATTATTCAGCTTCTTTTAGGGAATTAACATGCAGTGCTTTAAAAAGCCAAACAATCCAAAAGGAAATAAAAACCCCAACCACACAGCTCTTATACCAAGTTCAGGTATCTATTCTCAGGTTTGCAGCAGTTTACCTAGGTTGATCAAATGCGTGCTTTTCACTATGACACATGCAGCTTTGTACGCACATCTTCCCTTTCCTCTCTACCTTCTGCTCAGACCTTGTTATTTTGGAGGCCTGTCTCTGCGCTGACTGCAAGCGCTGCTAAAGCTGCCTCTGTGCAGACCGCAGACCCAGAGCAAAGTGCCAGGCCACCACTATCAGTTCACAGGGAACAGCTCTGGCTCTAAGCCACCTTCTTGTGTTCACGCAGCGCTGCGCTGAGCCCAGTTAAAGTCTGAAAGCCTGCGGGGCAGGTTTTGTGTCTGTAGGCATATCACTCTGCAGAAGTGCTTATATCTGTGTGTGATCTCTCCTGAGGTGGCAACACAGCGCTGCGCTGTGACATGAGCATGTAGCTGAGTGCCAGCTTGGGAATTTTGTGCATTCTAGTTAGCTAGCACTGGTGTGGCTCTTTCGAGCTATGTATAAGAGTTGACATTATAAAGGAACATTAATAAAGCATCTCACTCCCTAAGCATCTTTCTGAGGAGCTTTCTCAGAGGTGCTACTGATGGATAGGCATGAGTTCCTTGGCCAGCCTTTACCTTTAATCAGAAGCAGAAATCCAGTACATTAATATTTTCCAAAGGTGTCTACAGTCTGCATTGCTTGAAATCTGATTTGTATTTTGCATTAAGTAAGATACATTTAAAATTGAAATTCTGATTGTCAGCTGTGGATTAACAAGTATTTCTGGTAATATAGTGCTGAAGACTGTCTAGCTCCTCCCGACCAAACCCAAAGCCTTAGGATAATACCGTGTGCCTACAGCTGTTATTGCTTGTATGACTAAGAACTCATCATGTGATGCAGCACAGTTGTGGTTACTCCAAGTAGCAAAGATATTTTGCTGCATCTCATAGGGGGATCTGTCGTTATTTCTCAGCTGTGTAGTGCTTACTTCAGTGTTTTTCTCTGGTACCAGTTATCACCATCAATTTTTGCATTTTTCTTAAAAAGTAGAAAGGGAATAACGGAATCAGTATAGAAATTCCAGTTCTTGGTATTACTTTCACACATTGCTTGTAGATTTGCTAATGAAACTTCTCGGGAAACACCATGAAATAAACTATCTCTTTACTAGTTTGGATGACATCTGCACATCCTGACAGTAAAGTCAACTTGCCATGGCTTGACTAGCTTGAAGATCAAGAACTGATCCTGACAACTGCAGATTGTAGTCTAAATCCAATGTTTCCTTCTACTCCAAGAAAAAAAGTTGGATAAGCACAGTTGTAAATACTTGGCTACGGGACTGTTTATGTCATTGTGTGCTGTGGTTTGAAACAAATGTTTGAGAAACCATCTTTGAAGGGAAAACTGGATTAATGAAAAAATTGTTAAATATGTTAAAAGTGAAAGGTGTGTTGGGAAATATTGTGAACAAATGAACAGGATGGAGGAGAGAACAGGAGTTTTGACACCCAGAATCTTCTGTGTATCAAGTGGCACCATACTGTTGTGTAGCAGAATGAAGGCCTGTTTTTTTCCCTTCATCTTTTTTTTTTCCTACCGAATGCACAGATTAATTCAGAAGATTAATGGCTGTCTGGCTGTTCCCTTGCAAATTATTCATTATTACTTAATTAAAAGTCACAAAGCTTTTTAGCAATGCATGATGTTATCATTGACTCCAAATTTAACCTCGAATATTTAGATATGTGTCTTATGTAATTTGTTTTGCAGGAGGCTGCCAAATATGAAAAGAAAGTGATGGTTCTGGACTTTGTCACGCCTACACCTCTGGGAAACGCATGGGGTAAATTTCTTTTTGTTGCAAACCTGTTCTAAAGGAGCTTTACTCAGACTCTGATTTTCCTTTGAAATGAACCACACTGATGTGAAAAACACATTCTGTTCTCTGCCTGCAGGTCTTGGAGGAACGTGTGTAAATGTGGGCTGTATACCTAAAAAACTGATGCACCAGGCAGCTTTACTGGGACAAGCCTTGCAAGATTCACGCAAGTATGGATGGCAGTTTACAGAAGAAGGTAAAGGAAGAGAACAGGATTTTTGCAGGTTTCTCATTTGTACTGGAAATTCAGTTTCTTTTCACAGTCAAGTGCTTGTTGTTCGTAAGCACGAGGCAGCTTCAGAGACACTACACATGAGCTTAAGTGCTTTTTAAATCTAAAGCCATGGGGCTTATTGTTTTATTTATTTATTATTGTTTTATTAATAGCTTCTGATCATGTTAGTATTTGATAAGATTACTGTTTGAATAAAAGCAGTAAGATACTACTGTATTGCTGAATGTAACACAACTTCTAAACAAATATCCCAGAACATCCCCTATTAGAAACTTACTCAAAATTGCAGACAAGGATTTCCTTTCCCTCAGTCTCTGTCACTACAACATAAGAAGATGTATTTCACTTTACCTCTAATGCGCATGGTTATAGGGTTGGGATTTATTTAGGGTGTAATCCTTTAGAGGGGAACATGCAGAGGCACCTCTCAGAGATGCATTTGTTGAGCAATGTCACCTGCTCACAGCATTTGTCAATAAAAAACTATTGATAATGCAGTAAGTCTAAATTTTCCACATTTTGAGTAATATCTGTTCCACAGTGACCTCTCGTGTTGTCTGTGCTGACATAATTGAATTTGAATTGCCATAGAGTTACCCTGGAAAAAAAGCAGGATAATAAAATGAAATAAGGCAAAGGTGAATGGGTCATGAAAAAAATCTGTTTGAGAATACAAGGTTGGTTATGGGAAAAGAAGAACTCACAGACTAAAGGATGGACCTGTTTCTTTTATTTTGAACAGTCAAGCACAACTGGATGACTATGACAGAATCTGTTCAGAATTACATTGGTTCACTGAACTGGGGCTACCGGGTCTCACTGAGAGAGAAGAGCGTCACATACGAGAATGCTTATGGAGAATTTGTTGGGCCACATACAATTAAGGTACTCCCTAGCCACGTTTGCTGGGTCTTCCTGCTTTCTGAATAGAGATGCTTTTCAAATAGAATAGCTTTTCCCTTGGTAGGACTGTGAAATACTCACTTTGGACCAATACTTTTTCCACAGGCAACAAATAAAAGAGGAGTTGAGAAGCTCTACACGGCTGAGAGATTCCTCATTGCCACTGGTGAGCGGCCACGCTACCTGGGTATACCTGGAGACAAAGAATACTGCATTAGCAGGTAAAACCAGGGAGGAATATGAAGTCATTTACCATGTGCAAATGCTTCTTTTGTAAGAGAGAGCGGTGAAGCATGAACAGGCTGCTTGGTTGATGGTTTTCTTTTCTACATAACTTTTTATTAGAGGAAAGTAAGTGGAGGAAAATAGCTCTAGACATATGTCAAGGTGCCAAAAGCACTGGTGTCTTTTAGACACCAACAGGACTGTGGGTGGCTGGCTAGGATGGTTCCGTTTCTGACTGATACCAGCAGTAACTGATAATACCAAAAATCATGTGTGTTGTCTATCATAACATTAATTCATCATCTCTGCCCCATTTACCAGTACACCCACTTCTTCCCTATTCCTTATGGTCTTTCAGTTCTCATACTGAAGTTTTGTTGGTAATGAAGAGCAGTCTGCTTGGAAGAAACCTCCCTGTTCTAATGTCCAGGAAGGAGAGAGTAGCAAAGCAGTCAATGTTGTGGAGCTGGTTGAAATATATCTGTCTTCAGGCATTGTGACAGGCTTGAAACTCAAGCCAGCTTTTTTCCAGCTACTCAGTGAAGTGAATTCAATTTTGGGGAAGTCCTATTTCAAACGTCTGGTTAATTGATAATTAAACAATTCAAGCACAGATTTGACAAAAAATAGTGGTATGCAGATGAAATGTGTTTTAATATCAGACTGACTTTTAAATCACTTAATATAGAAACAGGGGTTGGAATTTCAGGCTTGAAAACCTATAGCAATGAAATAACTGGCGTAATTCCTGTAAAGCCAAAACACCATGTTGTATGTTTCCCTTCTAATAAGTAGTGTTGAAATTAAAGGTAACAGGTAGTATAGCCTGTAAAGTGGTGCTTTAAAATAACATTAAGGTGGAGGAGTCAGGAATGCCAGTGTTAAAGGTGATCAGATTGAGGCTGTCTGTGTAATCTTCTCTGAGTCCCCTGGAGGAAAGGAACTATGATGTAGCCTTTAATTACACAGTCACATTTTATTCCACCACAACATTTGCAGAGAGCATCTTTGTTTAGCCTTTGCTGTTGTTGGTTGAGAAAGAGACACTTATTTTAGATTTAAGTCTTTGGAGAATTGCGTTTCCAAACTGCCTAAGTCTCAGCTAGGCAAGCGCGATGCCTCCATGAGTCCCTGCTTCCATGAGAAGCCCTGGTTTTATAGTCTAGGTCCAAAGTGTGGTGGAACTGATGTCACTTGATGAAGCAGTTGAAAGAAATGGAAAGCAAGCAAAATAAACATAGTTTCCATAATTTAGTACTGCTATCTCTGCCTGTTACTGTGATTTGCATTAATTTGTTTTATTATCTGTGTATATTTGGCACTGTGCGTAGTGCTTTAGCAGAAGGATAAAGGTCCAAAGAAGTGAAGACAGTATTTTCATCTTAAAGCTGAACTCCTTCCTCTTCCTTTTAGATCTCAGGAGCTAAAATTTGCAGCAAAATATTTGAAGCGATTCAGAGGAAAAAACCCCAGCCTACCATTTTTAAGAATTTGTTCTAAGTTTCTGTAAAAAAAATCCTAGAAAAAAATTGTGATGATTCAGAATTTTCATACTTTATTTTTTTTGTGTGTGTGTGTGTCCTCCTAATTAGAACTTTTTAATCTGTTATTTACTGATCCTGTATCACAACTGAATTACCAAAAAATTAAGATGTTTGGGTTCTTTCAGTAAGCAGGAATAGAAGTAAAGTCCTATTCTTACAGAAGAAATTAGATAAATATGAAGTACAATACATTCTTCTGGTTGTCTCTAACCTTTTCCTTCTTTTTTTTTTTTTTTTTTTTTTTTTTCCCAGTGATGATCTTTTCTCTCTGCCCTATTGTCCAGGAAAAACCCTGGTGGTTGGAGCTTCCTATGTTGCCTTGGAATGTGCAGGATTTCTTGCAGGTCTTGGATTAGATGTCACTGTAATGGTGAGATCCATTCTCTTAAGAGGATTTGACCAGGATATTGCAAACAAAATTGGTGAATATATGGAAGAACATGGAATCAACTTTATTAGGGAGTTTGTACCAATCAAGGTAGGCTCAAAGTGGTACATGACCACAATTGATTGCAGTATACCTATCATAATGTTTTAAGATGTAAATTATTTTAGTGAATATAAAAGTTGAATTTGCAATACAGTATCTGCTACGATACAGTATGAGTTAGTTTTTGGTTTATACTGAGTAAGTCCATGAATCTTACATAATCAACAGGTACAGTTTAGTCTTGGTATTGACGTTTGTGAGGTTCTAGAATTCATTTTCTGTATCATAATTAGATGGGTTAGTCTTCGTTTCATTAAAAATGTTGTTACTCCTGCTCATCCTCATCCTGCAAATATTGAATATAGATAAATTCAGCAGTTATCCTGAAATCTGTGACACTTATTGCAGGCTCATAGTTAAGCAGATGTATAATATCTTGTGAGGTTGGGGCCAGTGCATCACAAATAGTCCTGCTTTTCATTATCACTTCTAAAATTCTCAGCCATCAAGTACTGCTTATGTCCCCAGGACCAGTAGACTATCCAGAAAAATAAGTGGGCTTTATAAGCATCCATCTATATCCTTTACTTGACAGAGTCCTTAAATACTTGCTCAGTTTTCTTTGAGTACAGCAGGGAGTATTTATGCAGCTAGCTAGGTACATGTATAGGCAAATGCAGGTTGAAAAGCGGGTTAGATAAACTGTAGAGCTTTTCTAATCTAAAATTGCCTTATTGAAGACTTCAGAGGATGCTAACAGTATTTTCCTTAATGTTTCTTTTCTCAATAATTAGTGCTTATTTATTATGAAATGGGAAATGATGTATTAAACAGTTTTCAATTTGGCATTAAGCCAGCATGTTACCAAGTTTAACGCTTTGGAGATTAAAGCAATAATTGGAATGACAACTGTTCATTTTCACATTAAGAAATGCTCATGCCACTTACCGTGCTGTGGATCTGACCCCCTCTCACGCAGTCTTAAGAGATGTACTATGAGAAGTCAAAGTGGATGTTTCATGGAACTTCATTTTTGTGCACATTTGCATTGCAGAATTCCCATGTTGTATTATAAGCAGGGATGATTATCTAGCTTTTTTTTTTTAAAAAAAAAACATGTCGCTTTTTGTAACTCTTCAGGGTTATGGGAAAGAAGGAATCTGATTTTACAAGAAGTAGATCATTTCAACTAAATGGCAAATGGTCTCCTCCAGATGCACCCTGTGAACAGGAGTCCTATTACCCTGTTCACAAAAGGCACGTCTGTGTATTTTACTCTGTCCCTTCACTACTTGTCTTTGATTTCAACGGGAATAAAATATTTGGCCCTGTTTTTAGTTGAGCATTTTCTTAAACTTAAATTGCTGGATATCTTTTTAGCAGGTCTTCTCTTTCAAACACCGTTTTTGAAGTTATGCAAGTTGTGCTTATTAAAACCCTTCCTTGGGACGTCTGAAGACAGAATATAAATTATTATAAGTAGTAGTGCCTTTGAATAGGAGCAGTTTAATACAGCGATCCTTTAAAGTTGGTAGGATGGCACAGAAGATCTGGGCTTTTATAACTTGAAGAAGGGGAAGAGAACTTCATCAGAAATTTTGATTTTTCTTTCTTCAAATATTGAATATGCAGTAAGAACTAGGGCAGCTGTTGAAAAGTACTTTTTCTTCTGTAGAATGGACACTGCAAATTTCCCAGAATGAAGTGGGTTGCACACTTACACATCTCTTGTATGGGAAACATGGGAAACAGCTGGGCACCTTGCTGTTCCTGGAAGAGTAAGGGAAGGACTGTAGCTGAGGATACCCAGTCCTTTCCTCACAACCCAGTGAACATTGGTGAGGACAAAAGAGAGTCCACCTGTATAGCTTCAAAGTCCATTCACTTGTTTAGTTAATATATTTAGCAGAGGAAAAACGAATGCTTGGGAAAATAGCCAGGGGTATTGCTCTCCCTGTTTTTTGTTTTCTATTATATGGAGGGGTGAGGTGTGGAAGGGGGAGTATTTTGGGTTTGGTTTGGTTTTGTTTTAACCAACCCTTTATTTTTTATTACTCTGAACAAAGAGCACAGTTGTAAAAAGATTCACCGTTGGTTTTGGGTTGTTTTTGGGTTTTTTTTCTGTTTTGCTGGAATAGGCAATAACCTGCTACATTATTTGAGAGAGTGTGCAGCTGGATCCCTGTCTAAAACTAGGAACACTTATTTCAGCTGACTCTGGGAAACTCTGAAGAGTTTCTTTTCTTAAGCTGTGGGTGTTTTTCCAGCCATTTAGAGCCAGTTGCTGCCCTTTCCTGGAAGGCCATGGCAGCTTTACACATTGGACTAATATTCAAACAGGGCAAAAGCCTGTTCTACTGAGGGATGGGCTATGACTGTTGCTTTCTGTGGATGGAAGGCACAATTGTAGTTGAAGAAAATGCCTGATGGTATTTCCAGATCTTGCAGGAGTTCCCTTCCTCTTCACTTTCTCTGTCCCCAGTTGATATTAGCAGCTCATGCAGTGGGTGGGCTTGGATAAGAACTTAGCTATCAATCAACTTTTAGAAACAGAAACAAGGTCTCATGTTGGTCATAAGAATAAATGCATGGAGATAAACCAAAATGTTTAAACGTGCAAGTAGTAATCAAAAATCTAGAGAAAGGTGAAAATATCTTTAGAATGAATGCTTGAATTTTATGTCATGGTTGAACGCTCATTTTCAATGATAAGATATATGGTGGGACAAAGATATATTTGCATATCTTCATTTGAAACTAAACCCCCTTTTCTTCCCCCCCCCTCCCCC
>VZRU01018732.1:257991-297333 GCA_013398155.1 Pedionomus torquatus | reverse complement strand
CCCCCCTTAATTTTGTAGGTTGAGCAGATTGAGGAAGGAACCCCTGGAAGATTGAAAGTTACAGCCAAGTCCACAACAGGGAACCAAATAATTGAAGGAGAATACAATACTGTGAGTCCTGTCTATATACATTACGAACATGAAATAGTCTTCCATTTAATGTTAAAATTTTGTGAGATGTTCTTATCCATAGTTTAGATTTTTTGGAATTATTTTTAATCATTGCAATGTGCTAATTGCACACAATCAACAGGTAATTATTGTGACAAAAGTCCCAGAATCAATGGGCATGACTCTCCTGTGCTGTAGCAGATCACTTGCATACTTTAGAAACCTCTTTTTTTAGCTTAGGGTTGTAGATGAGCTTGGTCATGTGCAATCGGATGCAGGATTTTTCCCCAGTGGGATATTTGTCATAACCTATACGTAGTGATTTATAATAAATTCCATGGTAACTAAAGCATGTTCTTCTGGAGTTAGCAGAAAACAATGGACTGTGCAATAGCTAAACAGACAGGTGTCAGGTCTTCTCGAGACCTATTGAGGCAGCATCTTCACAAAAAAACAATTCCCTGTGGCAAGGCAGTCGGGGAACTTCGTTACACTCTTAAAACAGTACAATTGCAGTGTGCAGGTATGCTATTACATTTTTGATTGACTGTTTCCATCACCCCTTGCCCCACTTATTTTCTTAGGCCTTGATGCTGAAAGGAAAAAAACAACAACATGTTGTGAATAAAGTATTTGGAACTACACAGAATGCATAAAGATAAACATTTGCCAGCTGGAACTTTAGACTGCAAACACTGTGTGCCAGTTTACCTGTATAGCGCATCAGTCATTCTATAACAAGGACACGCCTCAGTGCATCTGAGTGCTAATATTGTGAGAAAGTGTAACAATAATAACAGTGCTGTTGCACAGTGTTGTAATTCTATTTTTCCTGGTCCATATAGGTAAAGCTTTTTAGCTGGCAAATCAATGCCGTCTTTTCTTCACAAAAGCTTCTGATTTTTTTATTGCTACTACATCTTTTACTGAAACGGTGTCACTCCTCATTGAATCTCTGAGCTGTGTGTGATGCATCTTAAGAATTTCAGCTCTGAAGACCTGCCGTGCTGGGTCATCTAAAAGATTTGAAGCAGGTCTAGGATTCCTTCATCCCAGTTCTTAGTTGTCTATGAGATGCATTCTGTAGTAATCTGGACAGTTGTCCAAGTCTGCAAAGCACATAGCACTATTTCTTGTGATGGTATAGACTGGAACTTATTTTGCTTGTTAAGGTAACCAAGGTGATAGGATAAGGAAAGATTTGTCCTGGTCTGTCCATCATTCTGAACAAATGTTTCAACAATGTTACCCCTGCTGGCATCCTACAAATAATATTAAATATTCAACAAGTAACATTCTTTGGCAGTGACTTGACTGAGAGCCTATTCAAGTAAATTATATTTTCTGATCAAAACAAAGATTATTTTATGGTCTTTTTATTTGCCATAGCATCCAAGTTTCCTTCCTAAAGAGCCATTTCCCTGTGGAGTGTTTTGAGGTCACCTGCTCTGTTAGGGATATGATACAGCGCTTTGGTATAAAAAATGTTAGGAAATAAAGAATTTAGTGCTAATCAGTTTGTTTAGAATACTCTTGGCGTATTTTTCCAGAGAAAGAAAATTGGCTATATTTAATCTTACCATTAAAGCCAGGTATTATTAGGTCATGGTGATGGTGTGGCTTGCCTTGAACTCTGTGAATGTACAATGGGTAACAGATTTATTCGTCTTAATGTGACCAAGCCTTAGAAACTTATCCATAATATCTAATTAAAATAATAAAAATGCACTTTGGAGGTTTTAAAAATATCAGTAAGATGCATCGCTGTTTTGCAGGTGTTGCTAGCAATCGGAAGAGATCCGTGCACAAGAAAAATCGGTTTGGACAAAGTTGGAGTGAAGATCAATGAAAAGTAAGGAGACGCGTCTGTAACACTGACTGCTGAGCCTGTGACATTTACTGTGGTAATAGTGGTGGTACAGACGTTTAAGCACTTTGCAGAAAACTTTGTTTCCTTTTTGCATAAGCTTGGATAGGTGACTGTGCAGCAGAGAGCTGTATTATCTCCCATAATACTGCCTTGGTTTTTTTTGATATGGAAATGTCACTTCCTAAATGCTGGAAGTCAAAAGTGTCTGTTCCGTTCTATCTAGGTTCACAGGTCAGTCTCAGCTTCTTCAGTGACCAGGCTTTCTAGGACCTGTCAGTTGTTCCTTGTACTCTCTTATTCCCGTCTTCTTGTTTTTATCTCTGCCACCTCTTAGGGCAGAGATCTGTTTGGTCATACAGGCTTTTAGTGTGGTGGGGCTTGATTACATTTTGAATGTCAATGCTACTATATGTATATTTTGAAATACAAGGTCAAAGTAGCATTCCTTAAGCTTCCAGTTGGAGTTGGTGATGTTCTCTAGGTTTTGGAGGAGTTTATTTCTTGCCTTAGAGCAACCCTTGGGAACAATCTGTGTCCTGTAGAGGAGCATTTCATGTTTAATGTAGTGAGGTCATTGCACCAGGGAGTGGAGCTATCGGTAATGTTTTAAATATCCATAACTAAAACATCTTCTGGGCATGTGGCTCCCTGACAATCTTCCCTTTGAAGGGAAGACACAGGACCTGAACTTGACTTGGTAGTCTGTGGAAAAAAAATTCAGAGGGCAGCTTATATATGAATGTGGTGACTGATGTTGCTGAAGGGTACTATTGTGATATTCTAAATAAGGGGGAATTTTGGTCCACTGAAAATCGGCAGTCTTGTAGAACAGTACACATCTCTCTGATATCAGGGCAGCTATTACTTGCTTAATAGAATGGAATATAAAATCATTAGTACACATGTACACTTGTTAACAAGAGCAAAATTGAGGAAGTTGGATTTTAATACAGGATTTGCTGCTGGTCCCTCAAGTAACTGTGTGACTGTTTCTGTGCCTGTATGATTAGGTTTCCCTGTTACATGTGTTTCTTGCAGTGACTACTGCTCTATCTCATTCATTAATGAGTAGGAAATATTAATAATTAAAAAATTCCATTAGCTCAGTACACTTCTAGCTAAAAAGCTTGCTGGCTGTCCCTTAAAGTAGGGTGTCTAACAGCTTGACCTGTCTCTGTGTAGAAGCCTGAAGGGTGAGTTCACAGAAACTGCTTCAGCCACTGGACTGGAATTTCAATAGTGGAGGAATTCTTCTGTCCTGCTGCTTGAGTGGGAGAATGTCTCTTCCTGCCATTCCTCAAGGTTGTCAGTACACAGCTCAGCTGGTAGTCAGGGATGCTTGAGGAAAGGATTCATGTCTCACCAGAGAATCAGTTCAGGAGATGAGTGACGACTTCACAGGCTGCCTCCTTCTCCACTGTGTAAATTCCGGTAGTTCTGGTCAAATTTGCCATACTTCACATTCTTGCCCAGGACTGTATGATTGTGAATATGACTTCTTTCCCTCATACTTCAAATACATGTCTTTCTTTTAAAATTAAAGGGCTAAACAACTACAGGGTTGTTTACAGCTCAGTCTTCACAGCAGAACACTGAGATTATTTTTTTTTTCTTGCTCATTCAAATTGCAGAACAGGAAAAATTCCTGTCAACGATGAGGAGCAAACAAACGTGCCGTACATCTATGCTGTTGGAGATATACTGCAGGACAAGCTGGAACTCACACCAGTGGCAATCCAGGCAGGAAGATTGTTAATTCAAAGGCTTTATGCTGGGGCAACCAGTAAGGTAAGGAACTGGGTGCCACAAAATACTGTCGTTGCTCTACTTCTAATTGCAGAGTGCAAGTTTGCATGTTTATGGAAAACTCGGGAGGCTTTTAAGGATGAGCTTTGATGACCACTTTGATTTTCCCCTTGCAAAGATATTACTGCAGATACGTTCTGCTAATTGTGCAGGATGAAATTTATACCTTATGGATTAAGCCATAGACCTTTTTTTTTCCCTATTAAGAGTTTTATTTTTCTCTCAGAGTGTAATGAAAATAAAATTAACTGAGATGATTTAACTTGTTTTTAACTCCTAAAAAAATCAGCAATCATTCCCATCCCATTAAGTGCTTTAACTCTAATTCACAGGCAGTTTACTAAACCTATCTGCAGTCCCTAAATAGAGTCTAATAGGGGTTTGTTGATGCTCTTCATTTTCAATGTTATTTCCGTTATTTTTTTCACTTCTCATCTGTGTGTTTTCAATGCAAATACATAGTTCTACTTATAATTGAATATGAGTAGAAAGGGAGATGAAAAAGCGTCATCATATTTGTATCTGAGAAGTTGAATTTATCGATTCGGTGCTTACGTTTCATACTAGTGCAATTGTAGGTTTCAGTCAACTTGCACTAGTCCAAATAGAAGTAACATGGGGACTCATTCACACCTGATCTTTAAACCAGGATGGAAGGAAAGTGCCTTTCGAGAACTGTTATCCAGGCACCATTGATGCAGGTGCTTGTCTTGCCTTTATAACCATAGGGCATGAGCCTAAAGGCTTTTCTCTTTTAGAGCCTTCTGTATTCATATCAAGTTCAGCTGTCGGCCAGATTTAGAGCTTGATTGAGTTGTTTATTTTAGGTTGGCAGGTATTGCGGTAACAGAATCCTGAGTCAGTGTGCATAATGTCATTACTTCAGCCAAGCAAAGTTTAAGCAAGCCGTGGCTGGAGCCAGACTTTTTTTTTCTTGCTGCAATATTATGGATATGTCTTAATTTACATTTTATGCCAGATAACTGTCTTTCAAGGTATGAAAATCCTTATGCTGCCAAAGAAATCATCATCTCTTTCAGTGAATCCAAGCAATGAGTAACTACTTAGATGGGATCCTGGCTTACACTGCTAGAAAGGGTGATTGTATGAAACATAATGAAGTGTTATGGATATGTGGGGAAAGAATAGTAAGGTGTATCTTAGTTGATAAAGCCACAAAGGAAATTAACTAGAGTTGAATTCTGTACAATTGAACTAGGAATTAAATAGATCCGACCAGCCTGCTAGTCTGCTATAGCAGAACGAGTCATTTGGTGGATATGGGGAGCACAGTGGATGTTGTTTTCTTTGACTCTAGTAAAGGCTTTTGACACTGTCTCCCATAACATTCTCGTAGCCAAACTGATGAAGTGCAGGCTAGGTAAGTAGACAGTGAGGCAGATTTAAAACTGGCTGAACCGCCAGTCTTAAAGGGCTGTGACCAGCATTACAAAGACCAGCTGAAGGCCAGTCACTACTGGTGTGCTAAGTCCAGTACTGTTTTACTGATTAATCTTCATTAATAATCTGGATGAGGAGACAGAGTGCATCCCTCAGCAAGTTTGCAGATGATAAAAAACTGGGAAAGTGACTGATGCACCCAGTGTTTGTGCTGTCACTCAGAGGGACCTTGTCAGGCTGGAGAAATGAGCTGACAGGAATCTCATGGAGTTCAGCTGGGAGACATGCAAAGTCCTGTGCCTGGAGAGGTGTCACCCCATGCACCAGCACAGGCTGGGGACCCACCAGCTGGAAAACAGCTGTGCAGAGAAAGCCTTGTGAGGGTCTGGAGGACAACATGACTGAGCCAGCAATGTACCCTCTCGGCAAAGGGTCAGTGACATCCTGTTTGGTATCCTGGCAAAGCATTGCCAGCAAGTGGATGGAAGTGACCTTTTCCCCTTCACTTGGCTCTGGTGGGATGAGTTTGGAATTTATGTGCAGTTTTGGGCTCCCCAATACAAGAAGGACAGGGCAAGTCCAGCAAAGGGCCATTGCTCTGGAGCATCTGGTGCATGAGGAGAGGCTGAGACAGTTGGGAATTTTTGAACCTGCCAGAAGAGATGCCTAGGGGGCTCTTATATTAATTTATACTTGATGGTAGAGAGTAAAGGTGATGGAGCCAGACTCTTTTCAATGATATAATGTGCAAAGGCAATAGATTGAAATTGAAACATTTTGAAAATTCTTCTTTACAGTGAGGGTGCTCAGGCCCAGAGGTTGCCCAGAGTGGGAAACTCTAGAACTGCAAAGCACCACATAAGTCAGGGCTCAGTGTTTCTCTCTTGTGGTGTGTGATTAGGCACACAGTATGAGTATGTAGTTGTAAGTGTCCCTCCAGACAGCTGTAGTTCACATCTTTGGTTCTTTGGCATCATTTAAGCTACGCTTGATAAAAAAGATGATCGTTTTTGGATGTTGGTGGTGTCTTTGCAGCATCTTGAGCTAAAAATAGTATGCTTTGTAGAAGCAGCTGAACAGTCTTTTTATCTCCAGTTCGACCTGTGATCTGGTACATTTTTAAAACAGGGCACTGAATTTCCTATTCTTTTTAATCTATGCATACTAACATCAGTGTGGCTTTAAACTGTTGTTCTATCCTTGTGGTATTTAACACCTCTGAGAGGGACAAAACCAAAACCATAGCTTAATTTTAAAAAAATTTAAAAAGAACAAATAGCTTTCAGAATTATGAATAATCCAACTTTTCATCCTGTCTTTCAGACTGTTAAATTTTTACCCAATGTCCTGATTTTATTACTGATGGTGTGTTGTTTGGTTTGGTTTGGTTTGTTTTGAATGCCACACAGTGTGACTATTTGAATGTTCCAACCACTGTATTCACACCTTTGGAGTATGGAGCCTGTGGGTATTCTGAAGAGACTGCGGTGGAGAAGTTTGGGGAGGAAAACATTGAGGTAAATGCTTTAGGTTCATTTGGATTTTAAGTTCTCAATTTGTAAATTAAAATAATGTTAAGAGGTCGATCAGAGCATTATTCTGTATTCTGATGTAGGGGCAGGAGGTGACTAAGTACATTTTTGTCTTCCTTGGCAGTTCCTAGACATGCTATAAAAATAGTTCCCAATTCTGATAGCTCTAGTTGCAAATATGTTCTATTTTGGGCAAACAGGACTTGATGGTGGTATATTTGTTGGTTTGTTGTTTTGGGGTTTTTTTAAATGATTTCTTTGTGTCGGCAAATAGTTCAGGATGAATTAAAGCTGGATATGTGCAGGAAGTTATATGTTGCTTTTTATATCTAAAAGGGAGCTATTTGCAGCTACAGTGTGGCAAATTCCTTGCTATAGAAGGAATACTTTTACTTTATAAAGCCAGACATTGTTATGCTCATTTTACCTGTTTATTTGGACTATGCAAGGAGGTATGTGCTTAATTTTACTCACGTGAATGATCCCTTTTCAGTCTCTGGGATTGCTGGTTAAAGGTGAAATTAGACATATGTAAGCACTTAGTGCCTCAGACTGTTCTTAGAAAATACTGTACAGACCATGTTACAGAAAGCATGAGGGAAAGGCGTCTGACAAGAAACTGAGCTTTTATGCCCCGTGCAGATCACCTGAGAAGCATTATTTGGGGAAATAGGCAACTAAGTGGCAGCTCATAAACCTGAGAACTTGTCTCCCTCTTAGCTTTGTCAGTTATCGTTTTTGACTTGGACTGTGGAGAAAAGAAGTAAATATGACTTGAAAATGGCGGTGTGTCAAGTACTGTTAACCTGACTACAGGGCAGGGGTTTAAATTATCTTCTCCCCACAAAATTTGTATGCAGAGTAAATTTTTTGTTACTGAGTCAAATTCTTGCTGTTACATGTGTGACACTGGACCCTTCTTTGTGGAAAATGCACTTTCCATTTTCAAAGCCACTTTTGAAAATTTGCATGCAGAAGCATTTGTATTGTGGCTAAGTACTAATTTAGTTTGTTCTGATATCTCTGTCATGCCACCACATTGGCTTTTGCAAGCTTCATTGTGGATTTTTGAGTTGCATCTGTCATTCAGACCTGTTAAATTTCAGTTTCAGATAGTGATGCTTATAAATACTTAGTAATCCAATTAATATGGAAAAAACATTGAGCTATCTTACCTAGCTTGTGAAGGGACATACTTTTACTGGAGTTGTGGTTAATTGAAAATTTATTTCAAATAGTAATTGGTCTGAGGTTAGCTTGTAATGGGAGCTGTTGAGAGTTCTGGGTAGAACTGTGTCTCAAAACACCCTGTCTTTTTCTGAGGCACATGCTACAAAGGTGGGTGAGCAACCTTGTCTGCAGCTAGACATCTGGCCAGTGATGTTGGATGGGGCAGACAGAAGAACGTGATTTTGCTGTTTTGGTTTGGTTTTTTTTTTTCCAAATGTACTTTCCGTTTTGCAGTGATACATAAACTAAGGGAGCATGCAAAAAGTACACTCTCATCTCTCTGAAACCCAGGCTCTGAGGCTATTTCTTCCCTTTTTCTGCACTAAGAAATATTTTGCCTTCCTCCTTGGTGGGCCCAGAGACAGTACAGTCATACATGAGGGGAGCTTGTATGTGTCTAGTTTAATAAGAACATGGTGAGCTGCATCCTGGAAGTATAATATGTGTATGGCTTCTTGTTTGTTTGTTTGTTTTTTTTTTCATTTGTTTGCCTGTTTTATATTATTGGATGACCCTAGTGCTTGTTTTGTAGAGGCTTTCTTCTTTGGCATTTGTCAAGGGGAAAGACTGTCACCCTCATCTCGAATATTCCAAATTCTACATGCGTGACTGATTACTAGTGAAGAGTTATTAGCTGATGGTTCATCCTTGCTCTGTGTCACAACTATTGAAAGTTTTTACATGTGTGCTTTCCAAAAGCAATTGCAGTCAGTAGTAAAGCTCCACCCTTGGAGCTGAATGAGACAAATTTAAGATAATTATGTTGGTTTTTGGAAGATCATGCTGTCTGCTGTGAAGTTACACAAGTTGGGTTTTTTTTTTTAACCTGTGTTGTATTCCTAGGTGTACCACAGCCATTTCTGGCCACTGGAATGGACCGTGCCATCCAGAGACAACAACAAATGTTATGCAAAGATAATCTGCAATATTCAGGATAAAGTAAGTGCATCTTTCCTTCCAGGAAAAATGAGCAGCTATACATTCATCATAGGGACCATTGATACCACAGCTATAAATAGGTTATTTTTAACAAAACAAAATTAATTAAAATTTTGGACCTTTTGAAATGTAGTAAGTATTTATAGTGATACAATACATTTGTTTATACAAAAAATGGCCCTTAGTGAAACAGAAAATTCTGCTATTGCTATTGGTATATGATACTTCTTCCATACATGTAAAATCAGCAGTAGAGATCTCTAAGACCATTCAATAACTTTGAAAAGTGAGTGAATCAATGCATGTAAAAATGATTAGAATTTTTATCAGTTTATCTTATTCCCCTCTCCCCAAACTGGAACATTCTTTGCAGGGAAATTCCTCTCTCTGAAACTGAGGTTACTCAGAAACCATCCCAGCTTGTAACTGCTGCAAATCCACATGCATCTATAAAACTCTTGAGCTCGTTCTAACAGGATTAATGTATCTTGCCTGCACAAATCTCATTTATTAGGCTGATTATGCCGGGATTATCCTAGGATAAAATTGCCTGGGTATGGAAATGTACAGTACCTGCTGTGGCACAAGCAAAATTACTAATTGGTTAAAAGAATTCGTATGCCATTCTCTGAATGACCATCATCTGTTTAATTAAGAATTATCTGGTTTTAATAATATGAATTATTATGAAGAATAATAGACAGTTAAAATGTATTCCTGTTAGGATAGTGGCATAGAGTTATCAGTCCTAAAAAACTTTTGGATCTATTTTACCTATTTTCTTTAATCATTAGATACAGTTTTATCTTCCCACAGTCTTTCTAAGCATCACATCATAATTTTGTAAAATTTGCAAACCTATCTGGTTTTGTCCATCTTCTCTTTCTGAAGGAGTTTGCACTACAGCAGAAGCTATTTTAGAACCCATGGTTATGTTCCTAATCCAAAGCTACTTAAGAAAGTGAAAAGACTTGCTATTTTGAGGCCTTTCATTAATTTGTTTCTGTGCCTTGTCCTGAAAATTTGGAACATATTTAAACATCTAAAGGGAGAGTTGAAAAGTTGGTCTGGATGAAGAATAGTTGAGTAACTTTTTAAAACTGCATTTACCTTGGTTGCATTACTGTGATTTTATTTTTATATGTGTCTCTATTTCAAAAGGAAAATAAGGGTAATTCCATTTTAGTTATTAGCTAATTATAGCTTTTCTTCTTTAAATAAACCCTGTGGTAAATCTCATTCCTCAGGCTAACTGAAAGAAAAATAACATCTCAGTGTACTGAGTATGTCCACACTCCCTTATATGTGACATTTAGTGGGAGGAGCTGATAATTTCTGATACCTGACTAGGTTGCATCTATGCTCAGCTAAATCTGATTAATGCCCTGGAAGCTACCGAAGCCCAGAGCAGTTGGCATTAATAAAGGAGACTTGCCTTGTTAGAGAAGCAAGTTTTTCTTTAAGGAAAGCAGGTCAAGTCAGTGCAGCTTGTTCTACTTACTGTCTGCTGAGGATATATGTGCAGTTTGACATAATTTGCAGTTGAACAGTAGTATAGGCACAAGAAGTGTGAAGTAACAGTATTGTCCTTGTAAACGGATGTCTTTCAGCTTGTTTTGCCAGTCCCTTAGGGTATTCGCTCCCAATGACAATGAACACTGCAACAAGAGCAGTCGTCAGTTTAGTTACAGTACACTTCTTGCCACATCTGGGTAGCTAGAACTTTACCTTGTGGCCCTTTCCCATAAGTAACGGTTGAACTGAAAGTGCTTCAACAGATACGCGCCACGTACCTGCCCGGCACAGGCCCTGCTGTTGCAGACCTTTGTACAAGGGGCTCATCTTCACTTAGGCAAGCAATCTGTTGGAATGAGTACACAAGTTGGGTTGAATAAAATTGAAACACGTATTTGCAATTTGGACATATACTATACTGACAGAGAGGCCAGGGTGTCTGTTAAATTGGCATGCTGCTGATGGAGGACTCCTGCACAAAACTTCATAAGGAAACCCATTCTTGAGTTCCTAATTGAGTCTTTTCCTTTTTGGAGAGAGAACAAAATTATACCCATTGTCTCCTATCATCTATGGTGCTAATGATAGTTCACATTTGTGTGGTTTGTGTTTCGTGAACTGATGAAATTATATACTCTGAGTAAGAAAATCTTACACCTTATCTAAAGAAAACCTAATGCATGACTCTGCTTGTATTTGATTACCTTTGGTCTCTAGGAGAGAATCATTGGTTTCCACGTCCTTGGTCCAAACGCTGGAGAAATCACCCAAGGGTTTGCAGCTGCTATGAAATGTGGGGTGACAAAAGAACAGCTGGACAGCACTGTAGGAATTCACCCCGTCTGTGCGGAGGTTTGTATATGAAATCACCTCATATTTCAGTTTTTGTAGCATTCTGGGCAAAGGTGCTGGAAGTCTGAACAGCAGAGCTCTATTAAAGAGATCAGAATTTGGGGGAGCATAGGAGGGAGGGAAGGACAGGAAAATTAGCTCTTTTTGATATTTGGAAACCTATCATTTAGGTTTAATATGGGATTACTGTTTTTTTAGTGTGTTGATTTGTGAAATGTTTATGGTCTCTCCTAATCCGGTGCTCCCTCTACTGGGAAGTATAGAATCTTCCTGCCACTCAAAGATCCACTTATAAAGGCTTCAAATACTGTTTCTGCTGAAGTGGTTATCAAAGCTATTTTTTTAATATATGTGTACCAAAATAGACTTATAAACTGATGCTGTGGGAGGGGACCAGCTACGTGACAGTTATTTCTTTTAAAGATCTCTCCTTTACTGTCAAGGACTTGACTTTTGAAGTGAAGTACACAAGGCCACACAATCGTTATTTTTGTGTGTGTGTGTTTGTCTTGCTGTTCCTCTTTAAGGAAGAGCTTAATTTTCTCTACTGTGTGGGGGACAGCTCGTCGCAGGTATAAATCAGAGATGCTCCCCCAATTTTCCTAGTATTAGGGCGGTTTTATGACCTGAGGATTGCTGCAAAAACTGTTGATCGCTTTTTTTGAACCTTTGCACAGAATCTGTGGTTTTATTTTTGTGTGTGAGGTAGGAGGGAGCATCAGGAGAGTGGTGGTCTGCAGAAGTGAAGTCCACTGCTCTTGTTTTGTGTTTCCAAAGTGATCCAATATAATATGAGCTCTGCTAGTAGAATGGGCTGCTAGCAATGTGAATCGCCTTCAAAGCATCTGCAATACAGGTTCGGGGGTTTTTTTTCTGTAATTTTATCTAATGGTGTTCTTCGAAGCCCTTAAAAGAGAGGGGTAGCGGGTCCTTATTTTACCAGAGGCCCTGGGGAGGGGGAACTCCGAGTGAGGCATTCAAACCTGTGAACTCAAGCAGGGTATTAGCATATGCAGTATGAAGGGAGGATGATAGGCATAATTTATTCTGGACATCTGAGCTGCTAAAATTGAAACTGAATAGAATGATGATTAGGCATAATTTAGGGAGGTAATTTCAGATAATCATATTTGTTTGAGTGGGGGAGGAAGAAATTGGCTCAGGAGAAATACTCTATTTAAAAGCTTCAGGGAACAGCAATCATTTTTAGTGCCAGTCTTCAAAAGCTTTTTTTGTGCCTGTTACTTAATTTAATCTCTGCAGTAAACAAAAATCAAAGTGCAAGATGGTACTCTTTGATTAAAAAATGCTTAAAATTGTTTGGAATTTGTGAGGACTGTGCGTATTTGGGTGAACAGAATGATGGATAATATCGGCATTATTTTTATCTTACATCCATGTTAAAACTAAGGAAAACAAAGTCTGATCAGAGCAGGAAACGGACATTGTTTCAAGGTCAAATGCTGCCATCTTTGCTGGCATTAGTAGTCATTCATTTCCCACAGAGTCTCCTGAAAAACATCATATTGCTCAACTTGAAAAAGACTGTAAGATGGAGGGTCCCATTACTCACTGCTTACAAATTAGAGCCAGATTTCACTTCTTTGATTTGAGCAGCATTGTATTCTGCAGAAAACAGGAGTTCTGGAGGGAATTTCTTGCAAAGTGAAGCACACATTAAGTGTGAGGATGGATTTGGTGGGACTTCAGCCTTATGGACAATTACCTCTCAGCCTAGACTGTACCCTGTTGCTTGAAATACAGGTGTGTAGAGTCGAGCATCTGTGATGAAGAGAAAGCATCTTCTGAAAGCTGGGGTGATTATTCCAGTTAGCTAATGACAGCTTTCCAGCCCATGGATCTAAGGTTTTGTCTTCATTTGAATAACTAACAAATTCTATCAAAAAAACCCCTCATGTTTCCAATAATTATTAAATTACTCCCAGCTGGCTTACTGGAGTTAGGGAGTTGTGTGGTCCCCACAGCCATTGGAACTGGCGAGGACACCCAGAGCTTGCAGTCTGGCTGAGAAGAAAGCAGATAAATTTGGGGCTCTTTAATCTTTGTCTTTCAAAGAGAAATAATAATAAATGGAGATTCCCATATGTTGTCAGTGTGTGGATCAAAACTGAAGAGTCAGAAACCCTGTCTCAAGCTGTACACTATAGTTTAAATATATTGCTGTTCTTCTGCTGTACATATATATATATATATATTGGGCATGCATTTGTCTTCCTGATTTGTGCCTAATGCTTTACATGCTTATAGAAAGTGGAAGAGGAGTATCATTTATTGATGTTTTCTGAAGAGCTGCTAGCAACCTTAATGCAGCACAGCTACTACTTAGAGGACTGTAGGGCTTTCAGATCCCCATTATCTTTAGATGCGCCGGTGTTATTTGCATAACTGAAATGTGTGTATGCTTTATTCTGTGCTAAGTTTATTCTTGCTGAGAGATGGCTTTGATGATGATAGCTAATTATTGCAACTTTGAACCATTTAGATAGAAGTGAGTTTGATTTCCTTTTTTTCCATGTTACATCTATGCAAACCCATGCAATATTTGCTTAGTGAAGTTCTAATATTAAATGCGGTTTTGTAGAAGTTTTATTCTTGAATTTTGATACCTTTTAATTTTACAGTAATTATTCTCAAATAGCTTGTTTCCTTAATGTGACTCGAAAGCAAAAAAGATTGGACTTCTTTAAAGCAGATTTACTAAGTGTGTCTCAGCTATTGTCCAGAGAATACAGATCCCAGACATAATACCTCCATCAGCAATCAGTTGCACGTTTCTGTAATATCTAGAAAGGTGAAGAGTTTATGTTCCCTGCAAATACTGTAGCCTTGGGTTAACTCCACTTTCCCAACAAAGGAGAGTATCTTTCAGCTATAAAGACACTCATTAGATGGAGTTTATTATTGCTGAGCTCGTTCCCGCTGTAAAAACTTCGGAGGATTAAGACAAAAGGTGGTACAAAGCCATGTGACTTCCTTAATTCTTTATTTTCTACTGTAAAAGAAGGACCATGTGGTAAATGAAGAGAACAAAGGGTATTTGTGTGCGTGGGTGCTATTGAGTGGCAAGGATTTGAAATGTATGTTTTTTCATTAGTATTTTATTACTTTAAGAAACGACTGGGGGTTTGAGCATTATGCCCCCCTTGATCTTCTAGAAGAGGAAATTCATTATAGCCATACTAAATGTTGTCTTTCTTTCTCTAAAGGTTTTCACCACTCTGACTGTGACAAAGCGCTCTGGGGAAAGTACCCTTCAGGCTGGATGCTGAGGTTAAAGACCCCCATTCTTGTTATTGCCAGAGACTGACTTTCGTCGCGGCGGCCAACTTGTGCAATTCAGAAGAAAGGTTTTGGGATAAGTCATCCTCGGTCATCTGCAGAAATGGGTAGATCTTAACCCAGCGTTCCCTCATGCGCAGAAGAAGAGCAGTGTGGGAGTTGGTCACTTGCGGTGATTGGCTGGCAATTAGCAATGCAATGGGAATATTGACTGTCGAGCTGTTGCTTAGTGGGGCATTTAACGAATGCTTTCATGAAGTCATAGCCTGAAGCCTGCATTGTCTGGTGGGCAGTGACGGAAGAACTGCTAGCACAGCTGGTCAACATCTGCTTTGGTTTGGTTTTATTTCTCTCCGGTTTCTTACCTGAGCAAGGAACTTCTGAACTGAAGAATATCACCTCTGTGCACTAGGTTATGGCACAGCAATTGCAAGATCTCCTCAGGAGCGTGCATTTTAGCAGCTCACGTGCCTGTGGAGCGGAAATTGTGTCTCCGTGCCTGATCACGAGGAAGAAGACATCCTTGGAAAAAAGTTTAGTACTGTCTAGAGGAATATAATTTTTGGCTTCCAAACTGACTCTGCCGGGAGTTTTTATTTTTAGAGAAACGTATTTGTGAAAATGTTCCCCTTGGTGAGAAAAGAAAATACTTCTTATGAAGGCCTTGTTATACAGAAGGGTTGTTTCTCTCCCCTGACAGTGACAACCATGCATATGACACAGATGTGATCATTTTAGCTTTATCGTGCAGCTTATGTAATCATAATTAATCCAGTTTGGAACAGACAGAATTCCAATGTGGAATGAATTATACATTCAAGAGCTCTCTGCAACTTTGTTCGGTTTTGAATAAATTCTTCCTTTCCAGGTGAGCTCTCCTGTGCTGCACCATTTCAGGTCTGAATTGGCCTGAAATGGTGCAGCAATTGGTCTCAGTACTACACAGTAGTACTGAGAGTTCCCCTCGGATTAGTGGGCCTTTAGAATAAAAAATAAAACAACAACCAAATAACCACCCCCCGCAAACAATCAAGCAAACAAGAGCCCCCACCCAGCCTCCAGAAACAGTAGTGAAAAATTCTTAATGTAGATATGGCCTAAAAGCTGTTTTTAGTTCCATGTGTGCATTGGTTTATAATGAATTAAGAAAACAATACCTTTAAAGTAGAGGTTTCCACAAAAATAACCCTGAGTCTTGAATATTCCTCCTGTGTTGGATAAACTGCATACATATTTATCAGGAAATGGTAAAAATGTCTCTTTGTAATGGAAATGAATGTGCTTTTTGATCTGGTTTGTCGTTTTCCTCTGTTTTATCGGAAAGGTTCGGATTAGTTTTATTAAATGGTTCTTGGGTGTCTACTAGTGTGGTGGGAATAGGGGGTAAACTCTCCAGCCCTCTGGGCAAAACATCTTACACCTAAATTTCTACCTGGTAGCAAATATTTCTACTGAGATTTCTAGAATAGTATTTTAAGTTATTTTTATAAACTCATATGTAACTGAAGGATTTTTAAAGGTCTGTGATGGTATTTTTCTGGCCAGTTTATTCAATAAATTGAGTATTTGCACAAACAGATGCTTATTTCAATGTCTCTTCCAAGCAAAGAACCCAGGTGATAGCAAGACAATGTTTCAGTTTGGTTTTTTTTTTTTTTAAAGGCCAGAAGAGGGCACCTAGATAAACCCAGCTGTGATCTGTTTCAGGCTTGTGAATTTTCAAAGTGGATATTTCTCTGAGAAACAGGGTTCGGGGCTATTTTACTTCAGGGCTATTTTACGTGCATTATTTTGCATGTTAAACATAGGAGAAAGACATATTTAAAAGCAAAAAATTAATTAAGAAACCAGCCTTCCACTCTTTGCACTAGCCACCATCTAGATAACTTCTGAAAACCCAGGAGTGCGGGTGGCTGAGCTGTTGACAGGCGTAACCATTGATGCTTAAGCACACGAGTAGCAGCATTTTCAAGGCAAGTCTGTGGGAAAGTCAGATCCTGGAGTGTGGGGAATAAAAGATGTGTATGAGCTTGGCTTTGCAAGATTGGACCCATGTGTATCAGTTCCTGTGAGTCATGTCATCATTAATAATGTGCATTTTTACACTAGTCGCTTACATTTCAGTGCTGTTGGGTTTAATTATTGTTATTTCTTAGTTTAAATTTAAAACTGGGAGGTTTTGTTTTTGGGGTTTTTTTGGTGGTTTTGGGTTTTTTTGTTTTTTTTTTTTTTTTTTTTTTTTTTTTTTTTTTTTTTTTTTTTTTTTTTTTTTTGTGGGTTTTTTTTTTTTTTTTTTTTGGTAGGGCTTTTTCTTTTCTTTCCCCAGGAAAAAAATTGATTTTCAGGTATGTGTTTCTGTGTCATTTGTGCACGATCATAGAGATATGTAATATACGACAGCATCACGTAAGTATGTATTAAATGCCAAAGCAAAGTGTTTAGTACTTGTACCAGATTAAGCATCTGTTTGGTAATGCATACTTTGCAAGTGTATCTTAGAAAACCTAGTAAGCTAAGCAGTATAGTCAGCCAATATTCATTAGTTACTGACATATTTTTTTCTAAGTCTTACCAGATTGTAAATTAGAATTATCCGAAGGTATTACAGATAAAAATGCAGACAGCAAATTTCAAAAACTTCAACGGAGGATTAGCAAATTATTAGAATTTCACTGGCGCCTCCAAGAAATACTGCTTATTTTTTAATCTGCCCTGCCTCTAGCTGATTAGTCACCATTTACCCCCCTCCCCTTGCTGTGAGTTGTTGGCGCAGCCCTAACTTTCCTGTAAGTCTTGTGTTCAAACTTGCGTCCCCCCTTCCCTCCTCCAGGACCTGCTGCCCTCCTGGAGTTCCAGTGCAGGAGACTATCTACTTGCAGAGCCCTGTGCTGGGACATGACCAGCTTCAGGGGAGGTGGATCTCCTGAAGATGTGGTGGGCACCAGAGGTTTCCCAGTAAGGTAGGTGTCTTGCCGTGCCTTGTGGGAAGATCTTGCCCTCGCCAAGCCTGCTAATGATCGTGTCTCTGGCTGTGCCCCTGTGGCACGTCCCTTGCTCTGCGATGGCACGTGGCAGCTGGTGGATGACTGTAGGAAAGAAGCCATGGCTGTGCGCTGCTGGCGCACGCTGTGCCAATGCAAAAGCGTGAAGAAGGGGCCAGATGGCTGAGTCTTTCACATAAAAGTTGATAGACTCCTGTCAGGTCAAAATGCGGTATAAATGTTTGTGGCAAGATGGCAGCTCTGCCGAGAGTGACGTTTCAGAAGCTCTTTCTCTTTAAAGACCAGCTTTTCTGATTGCTCAGTTATCTTCGACTGATAGCGGGGATGGTGTGAGACTGCTTTATTGCCAAGGCCTATTTGGCCTCCAGACAAGTTAAACCTTAAAAGAAACCCAGAAAGGCAGCACCAGGGGATCTGCCACACTACTGGCCTCCCTTCTGCATGTACAAAATGGCAAAAGGTTCCTGAGGGATTTCCGTCCCCGAGGCAGTGGTTGTATAAGGACGGGGTTTTGGTTTGGGGGCTGCCAGCTGGAAGGTGGGAATGGAGCTGGGGCTTTGGCGTTGATGAGGGAAGGTGAGAAGGCATCATGTGGGGCTACAGTGAGGGTGTGAGGGGTCATTAGCCAGGAAAGGTGAAGGCAAACTGCAGGGCAGCAGCTGCGATGTTGTCCACGGCGGGAGTAACAGAAGGCTTTGGTCAGGGAGAAGGTGGCAGAGAGCCCTCCTCAGAGACCACCGAGTCTGGAGAATGCAGGAGGGTCTCCTCAATGGCAGGCTGCCTTTTGGCTGGGCCCATCCTGTGGGGCTTGTGGAAACCTGCACATCTGAAACTGCATTTTGCCGGGCTGGGGTGTTGCGACCCAACCCAAAGGTTTCTCCAGAAAGGGCCTTTTGCTGAAGGGGCAGAGGGATGCTGCTGGCTGCCCTCAAGGATGCTCCTCTCACTCCCCACTTTGGGTGAAAGCTGCCCCTTTTGGGGGTAAGGGATGGCTTTATTCTGAGGGACTGCAAGGCCTTGGGGCTAGGTGTGGACAGACGGCCGTGCCTGGGGACTTGCTGCTTGTGCCCAGAGGAACGGCTGCATCTCCTGAGGCAACATGTCCATGACCTGCTGGTCCACCATCTCGTCCTGGTGACAGGCATGGCCTGGTGGGCTGCCAGGCCTTGCTCAGCCCCAGGTGGCAAGGGTCCGGCTTGTCCGTAAGGACAAGAGGAAATGGCCTCAGGTTATGCCAGGGGCGGCGTTGATTGGGTATTAAGAGGAATTTCTTCACCAAAAGGGTTATTAAGCTTTGGAATGGGCTGCCCAGGGGAGTGGTGGAATCGCTGTCCCTGGAGGTATTTAAAAGACAGGCAGATGTGGTGCTGAGGGACATGGTGAAGTGGTGGTTCTGGCAGTGTTGGGCTGATGGTTGGACTCGGTGAGCTGAAAGGTCCCTTCCATCTTAGGCAATTCTCTGACTCTATGAGAGCTCAAAGGGCTCTTGGGCTGTTCATGCTTTATGGAAGTCAGATGATTGACATATTTGCATATTGACCATAGTACCTGTATTGCTTAAGTTAGCCCTGGACTATTGTGTGGGTGTCTGTCTCCCCAAAACCACGGTGAGCTGTGTGCAGCCATCGTGACCAGATGCACTCATTAGGGCCATCACAGATAGTTATTGCTTGGGCTGGGTTGGCACCTGGGGAGAGGGAGAAAAAAAAATTAAAAAATTAAAAGGGAACTCAGATCTTTAGGGTAAATATGTTACTGTTTGTTTTTGAAAGCAAGCAACAGGCAGAGCTGGATTTACCCGGTGCGTAACTTAGAGGGAAACCTATTTTCAAGAAAATAAGTGCTCGCTGAGGCAAGCACGTACAGATGAAAGAAGCAGCTGGGCTTTAGCAGCAGATTTATCACTATGTGCCCAGGTCAGCTCCCATTGGATGGGGCCCAGATGGACAAAACCCATCACTAAACATACTGCTAGCACTATGTCTACCCATCTTATATATACCTCCAGCAATGGTGACTCAACCACTTCCCTGGGCAGCCCATTCCAATGTTTAATAACCCTTTCAAGTGTAAAAAATGTTTCCTAATATCCAATCTGAACCTCCCCTGGTACAACTCAAGGCCATTTCCTCTTGTCCTGTCACCTGTGACTTGGGAGAAGAGACTGATCCCTGCCTCTCTACAACCTCCTTTCTGGTAGTAGTAGAGAGTGATAATGTCTCTCCTCAGCCTCCTCTTCTCCAGGCTGAACAACTCCAGCTCCCTCAGCCTCTCCTCATAAGACTTATTGTCTAGACCCCTCATCAGCTTTGGTGACCTTCTGCTGGACCTCTGCTCTAGCACCTCGATGTCTTTCTTGTGAGAGGCCCAAAGCTGAACACAGTACCTGAGGTGGGGCCTCATCAGTGCCCAGTACAGGGAGGATGGTCACTGCTAGTCCCGCTGGCCACACTATTCCCGGTGCAAGCCAGGATGCTGTTGGTCTTCTTGGCCACCTGGGCACACTGCTGGCTCATATTCAGCTGGCTTCCACTGCAGGGCAGCCAGGACCTCCCCTTGAGCAGGGATGCCTGCTCAAGGTTTACTTCTCAGGATTTAGAGAATGGCCTCAACAGATCCTCTGTAAGTGACTATTAGCGTGCTGAGCACTGAAAGCTGAGCTGAGCGATATAAAGGACTGATTGCACCCTCTAGACATAAACCATTGACCAAGTCTGGGGACTAGGTCTGGATCCAGCTGGACCCAGACTCCTCTCTGAGAAGGAGTTTAGAAAGCAAGGGGGTCCTGTCTGGACTGCCTGACTCGACCCGAGGGTCTCCCTGAGAGTTTGGTCTGCACCATAAAGTAACCAAGCGTGCCTTGCCACCTCAAATCTTGTTTAAAAACAGTCATGTTTACTACCAAACTTTGTAGAATCCCTGCTTGTTATCACTAAATGTGTTGCGGCCTCTCTCTGCACAACAGGAAGGAAGGAACATCCCAGAGACAGAAACTGCCTGGCACAAGGGAAGGCTGGTTAGCGCGGTGGTGTGACCTCCTCTTGCAAGGGAGTCGGTCACCCCAGCACCACTGGCGTAGTCAAAAATCAAAGCGCACAACTTGGAGTACCGTCCCCTGGGGCACAGAGGGACTGTGAGAGAGCTGTGTGTATGGCAGAGGGCACAGCAGGTCAGGGCCACGGTGGCAGTGGCAGGAGGGATGCAGGGAGACTCGCACCATCCTTGTTTGCGTTTCTCTTGGCTCCACCAGCACTTGTTTCTCCCTTAGCTTGACAGCTGCTAAAAATAACCACCTTAAATTAATGGCTTATGTTTGCATTAAACTGTAAAACTTGGTTGGGTCACTCCAACGCCACACAGCAAAGCTGCTGCTGGTCGCACGTTTATAGCTCTAAACGAGTTTCCTCGCTGTTTCTTTTTGGTAGCTGGAGTCATATGGGTAATACCAATTGCACAAGCGTTTGTATTTTTTCTTAGCGCAGCATTTTCTCTAACTAACAAGAACCTCAGCTCCACTGAGCTTGTGAATCCCAAGTGTCGTGTGTCTCCCAGAGCTCTGGCAGGAGTCACGGATCCGGGTGCCCTGAAGTCAGGCTGGCACCTGCCCATCAAGGGGTCAATCCAGGCCCAGCCCCCTGAGGCTGCTGGAGGGGCCGTCTGCTTTGCAAGAGGCAAGAGATGGATGTTGGTTGCTTGGGCTGAAAGTCCCTACTTCTCCACCTTCTTCCTGTGGGCTCAGAGTCCCTACTTCTACGCCTTTTTGTTGTGGTCCTGCGTGGTGCTGCAGTATGTATCAAACTGAGGAGTGATGTGGGGTTTGGTTCAAAATGTCTGCTTCCAGCAGCAGGCTTTGATTCCCTTCTGCCATGGAGATGTCATTCCCCCCCAACTTCATCATTAGCTTCTCATTTAGACAGGCTGAGTAATGGCCATCCCTAGCCGTATCCCAAGTACATGCCACGTCCTGTCTGCTTGACCCAATGTGGTGGAGGATTTGTGGAGGCTGGGCCAGGAATCTGTGGTGTCCTTGGCCAACTCATTGATCTCACTTGGCTCCACCCCTCTGTACAGTGGTCCACAGGCTGCGTCGTGTCTCCACATCTTGTGCGGTGGGAAACTCCCCTTGAAAGAACATGTTGGAGCAGGGTCAGCTCAGGACAGGTAGAAAGGTGTCCATGTTTGAGATGAGCAATAACCCCTGAGATCTTCAATGCCAGACTTGTGGGTTATTTCTGGAGGACGTTTGGCGGGCAGAACCTGTCCTGGGGCTGGCATGGGTGAAGGCTGCTTCTAGGAGCTATCTCTGAAGATAACTTCACCTCAGGACCACTCTGAGCAGCTCTTACTGCAGGGCCCATGTTTGTTTCTCTGCTATCTGAGGTACAACGTTAAAAGAACGCAATGGAAAACGTATGTGAGCCGTGGCTCTGTGCTCAGAAAGCTATTGGGCTCAGTTTAATGACTTGGGCCAATTAAAGCACAGTCGTTAGGCTGGGACACTAGATGGGAAATACGTGGGGGGTTGTGCCTAACTGCCTTCCAATTTAGGAAGATAAAAATGAAAAACTCTCGTCAAAGCAAGAGCTAGACTCATGACTAGGCTGGAGATGTGTACATGAACCATCAGCTGGGTATGCTCTGAAGTACCTTTGAAGGTAAAGTCATGGTGGAAATCAAAGCAACCTGAAAAAACAACTGGTGGGGAAGTTGCCATAAAGCACCTTAAAGCGATGTCTCTGTTTTAGACACGCTGCCTCCTACAAATTAGACAGAAGAAAAGAGGTGCACCCAGGAAATCTGAGATGCTACCGATATTCTTAGAACAAGAGGAATGGTACTGACTCCTATTTAAATTTCGCAGAGCTTTAAAACTCTGTGCTGATACATATTTACTCTGGCTTTAATCTGCCTCTCACTTTTCTCCCTTTGTTTCCTTACCAAGTTTTTGCTGTTTCAGACTTGGGGAGTTGTCCCAGCAAGTGCCCATAGCGGTCCTAAAATCATAAAACTTGTGGGAAAGGCAAATAAGGAGCAACGAGTCACCACGTCTCACTGTATGAGAGCTACAGCTAGAGCAGCCAAGGAAAGCTGGGGTTTTTCTTGCATCACACACAACTAAATGGAAGCCATTGCCACAGGATGTTATAGTCTAAAAATACACCTATGTTGAAAAATAAATTAATCGTATGCACGCAAGGTGAGAAGTTAGTAAAACAATGACCTGGCTGTAGCTTCTGGTGCAGGATGCCCTTGAACCACTGAGGACTGGAAGCCTGGGTGGGAGGAGAACCTACAGGAAGAATCGCTCTCTATATTCAATGTGGGTTTTTTTTAATATAACCTTTAACTAATCATCTTCTCCTGGGAAACAGGATATCACATTAAAGGGACCTATGGCTTAGGCTCTTTATGCTTGGTATTCCCCTCCTTGAGGTCTGGTTTGCTCAAGCCTTTCAAAATGGATTTATAACTCCTTGGTCTTTTTGAGGTTCAAATTTTTCATACCTCAAAGTTTCCCTCCACAGGTTCTCTGCCCTGGGGATGAGTTGGAGGGAGGGCAATGTGACAGCTGAACCACAAAGGTTTCTACCTGGGCCTGTTCCCCAGAGATACCTCCAGTCCACTCAGACCTTGCTGTCCCTCAGAGGCACCTTCACTTCCCGCTTTCTAGCATCAGTGTTGAACTTCCTGAGTTGGGGCATTCCCACAGAAGAGCCCACCTTTCAGCCTCTCTCAACCAAGCCAAAAGCATGTCTTTCAGATTCTCAGCGAGCAGCCTGAAAGAAGGACAGATGAATTTAAATTAAACCGTGCAAATCATATCAAAAGGTAATTAAATATACTCCTGGGATATTTTTAATAGTTGAACTAAATTGATTTAAGTGGCATCTTTCATTCAGTCTCTGCAATGCACAATACTTGCACGGCCACTCTTGCTTTTTCTTTTAAGTATAAAATTAAGCTTTTTGGAATGAAGTATTCAAGTTTA
This sequence comes from Pedionomus torquatus, assembly GCA_013398155.1. NCBI lineage: Eukaryota > Metazoa > Chordata > Aves > Charadriiformes > Pedionomidae > Pedionomus > Pedionomus torquatus. Next base: position 273,786 of record VZRU01018732.1, on the reverse strand, counting down.
CAAAAGGTTTGTTTCCTATGAGAGTTGTTGTTAGCCCTGCAGTTTATGTGCAAGTTGTTTTGTTTCCATTTTGGTGGTGTCCTGGTACAGCACAGCAGCGGCGAGGTGCATTTGTACTGTCACTAAAGAGCGTCCAGTTCTTCTCCAATGGTGCCACCAGCTGAACCAATGACTCTCATGCAAAAACAGCATTATCCTGCCCAAGATCATAGAATCATAGAATGGTTATAGTTGGAAGGGACTTTAAAGACCATTTAGTTCCAAGCCCCCTGCCATGGGCAGGGACACCTCGCACTAGGGCAGGTTGCTCAAAGCCCCATCCAGCCTGGCCTTAAACACCTCCAGGAATGGGGCATCCACAACTTCTCTGGGCAACCTGTTCCAGTGCCTCACCACCCTCACAGGAAAGAATTTCTTCCTAATATCCAATCTAAATCTCCCCTCTTCCAGTTTAAAACCATTACCTCTTGTCCTANCTCCAGCCATTCTCTGCCCAACCTGTGTTTGTGGCTGGGATTGCCATGTCCCAGGTGTAATCTCTAAGATCTCTAAATGACATTACCCTGCCCAAGATCTCTCAGCCAAGAGAGGTGTAACGCTGCCTCTACATGCAGATGCTCTTGCACATGGCTGCCAGGAAGCTCCTCACGTCTGCCCTGGTTGCTGACATCAACCACTACGGACACAGAAATGTCATAATAATTGTCTCTAGAGGGTGATTTGTACTGGAATCTGCCAACTCAGTTACCTACAGAGCTCACTGCTGATAGGCTTCTGTGGAGAAAGGGGCTCTCCCCAGCAGCCCTCAGGTTCACCTGTTATTCAGTTTTGTGGGTTTTCTTTTCAGTTCTTCTCCTCTTCTTTCTTGAATCAGGAAAAACTCCATCAAAACAAACAAGAAAAAAATATGAAATAGGTTAAGAATTAAATCCATGAAAAATACAAATTGTTAATGGGAAGCTGTGTTCTGCTCTCCTTTCCCCTCCCCGAGGTTAATTGTTTGAGGACTGAAATGGCCCATCAAGCAGCCAGATGAGAAGCAGAAGAAGCAATAGAGTGGGAGGACGGGAAAATAGGGTCAACCTTTTTGGTGGCACAACTAATTGAACGGATCAGCTCAGTCCATTTCCCCTCCAGAGAGGGCAAAATTCGGTGCCTAATACCTGTGGAGTGAGAACTTTCATCTTTGTCTTGGCTGCTGGAATTCCAGTACATCCCTGTGTGATTTTAGTTTTAAGGAAGATTTACTCTGTCTTCCAGTTCACAGTGGTTTGGAAACAAACTATTTCACTTGAACATTATTACTCTACACCTCCAGGACAGCATGGGTGGGCTATCTCTAGCCAGAATGACTGTCTCCATGGCCCAGTGGCTCAGTAGCTGGTTTGTCTGAAAGTTTATCCGCACAAGCTGCTTGACTCTAAAAGGTGTTAGTCTCTAAATCTGCACTGCCCTAAAATAAAAGCCAAATAGGAAATCTCTACTATGTGCAATTAAGTCTCCATCTGTAATCAGCACGTCTACTGTAGAATGCAGGTTCTCAGTCCTGAGTGTTGGTTTCCTATCACTCAACCGAGGGACAGGTGGCAGCTGTCTTCTTGTTAACTTGGAGGAAGGGAGTTGGTGGCCCTGTCCCACAGCTTCAAAGAGATGGTTCAAAGAGTTGGCATTCACAGGTGCGGCTGGCCACCTCTGTTCTGGGCCACCAGGCTGCAGGGCAGGCAACTACAATGGCAACTCGGCCACTGTAGAAGTTCTGTGGATGTCGTAGGTTTGTGAAGAGTTGCTGGAAATTTCCACAGCTGGTTTCTTTTCATACTCATTGTTGAGCTTAAAATACCACAGACACAGTGTTTTGGCAGCATTTTTCCCTTTCTTTGTGGCAGTGGTAAGTACAGAGACAGTGCTCAAGGGGATAGAGACAGACATGGACCTATCTTTCCCTTGAAGATCTTTGTTGATACATTTTAAATCCAATTTTATCTGAATTTTACATGACATGGGAGTTTGATATGGAGAACCAGCTTCATCCACATGATCCACATCCATTCCTAATCACCAAACTTGACTCAGAGGGTGATGTCATTTTAGTAGAATGTCTCACTGAGACTCTCAAGTTTTCTACTGCAAACCTGCTTTCAGGTTTCAATGGGCTGAGTGGTTTGAAACTTACACAGTTGGGAGAGAATTTCACAGAATCATTTCTGTCACACCGAAGTGGTCAGAAGTGGAAGCCGCTTAAACGTAATATAGGTTTCTGTATTAATTAGGTTACTTATGATCCCAGTGTCAGCCAAGACCCAGGTTGGCTTGGCATATGACAGTGCCAGTAGCAGTCCACACTTATGGTTCATCTTAGGCTCTCTGCACAATTTGGAAACTACAGATAAAACTGTGACAGATGAGATGTCTGGCTGTCTGGAGACACTGGTATCTTTCCACAGCTTACAGGAGAAGACACCACTACCACTTAAGATAAACACCTACCTCTTAAATGGCTGAAGACAGGACAAGACAGAGCCCACCCCAGGGGATGTGAAGCCTCAGCAGAACTGACTGCTCTGGACTGTGATATAATGATACATGTTTCGGTGGAGGCGGGTTTCTGAGCTCTGAGTGGAGATGAGCTGTCTCTGTGGATCAGTTACTTAATCCTGTTGATATAAATAGAGAATTTTTGTTGTGATGGCACCAACCTCATGCCAGCTGGCATTAAAAGCTGTCACTCTGGTGGGCAGACGAGCCAAGTTACAAACGGCTACAGGAATTGATTTACCTCTCATGTAAGGCAAAACTCTATGCCACAACAGAGCATCGTGTAGAAATACCCAGCTTCCTCTGAGTTATCCCTGCTCCTCAGGCTGGGCAGCTTAACGTGCTGCCACACAGGTCTGGAGCTCTCAAAGCTAATTTCTGTCTCTCCCCTTGCTGCTTCAATGTGCTGCGTTGATCTTTTCAGAGTGCAAGTTGAGCTGGAAGAGAGGATGGGCTGTGGTGTGCTGCAAGCAGGAAAACCACTTCCTCAATCAGGCAAATCGATGTATTGCTTTTGCCCTGGGCTACATCAGATGTGGGATCTGATTCCTACCCATTCCTGCCCCTGCTGTCGGTACCCAAGGCTGACCCTTCATTGATTTCTTCCAGCCTTTCTTTCAAGACTTGTCTTTGTAACATTGTTAGTTTGTTGTTGCTTGTAAAAGACAGCCTTTTCTTTTAATGGACTCTAAAGACGAAACCAAAGACATGAGCCTAAGCTTATATGACTTGTTAATTAAAGTAATCGTCAACAAGCATAAAATTGTACACAGGCACCCAAAAAGGGTGAGAATGTACTTGCCAGTCTGAGCAATTCAACGTGCATTTGAAATCACAGCTATTAATAACCAATTTGTTTACAGAGAACAGACCAGGAGAGGAGTTTATCACTTTAATAACACTTTACAGAAACATTTTTTGGCTTTTTCTTCCCTTCCCCTTAACAAGCTACCCTAGGAGCACAGCAGAGCTGTCATTATTAACTTGCCTGAAAATTGCGGAAAATCACCCACGGTACCTGATACATTTTTGTATTGGTGCGTTTCCTACAAGAAGTCACCAGTTTACTACAAGTCCAGAGCATTCCTGGTTATGCAGCTCGGCACACAGACAAAGCCTTCGGGAACTACACAGGCACTGGCTAACGTCCTACAGGCTGCATCCTACTCCTCTCCCTCCAGGAGCCACTTGGGATTAGAGCTTCATTCACTTTCACATGTGGAATTAGAGCTTTGGTTATAAATTCTGTGAAATAACTCTGCTTGAGAGTTAACTTAGCAGAATGAAATCTTGTTTTATGGAGGATATATTTGTATCTGTTTTAAACAACGTTATTTTTTCAAAAGGCAAAAAATAGCATTACTATTCAAAAGTGGAAAATGGCATTATTATTCGCAGTGGAAAGTGTCACTGCTGCACTGATAGCTGTTGACAGGTACTTGTCGTGGTTGCACGCTGTGATGTGCTAATTATTCTGAAGTTCAATCAGATGGCATTTTGTGTTTTCATTTCAGCTGTAAAAACACAGTATTTGTGACATGTTGACAAGCGCGTGTTTAATTGCTCCATGGATATCTTCCAAGCTCATGTGTTTTCCACTTACTTTGTGAAAAAGGATGCGTAATTAGCTCTAAGGCTACAGGGTATCTTGCTTATTATTGTATTTTTATTTTCTCTGCATTCATAAACACGGAACAGTGACAAATATGAAAACCCATCATTGATGCTGAAGCTCTATCTCACCTGGATTGCAAAGGTGGGGAGTTCTGGCTGATTTTGCAAATCAAGGTCATGAACCACCAGGTGAGACCCTGTCCTTCTTCTCAACTTCTCTCTGCCTCACTTCCCATCGCAGGTCTAGAGTCAAAAAGAAAGGATCCAAATTAATTTGACATTTAAAAGCTCAACTTATATGCATCTGGGGACAGACTTTATTATTGATACTGCTTGAGATTATATCTTTTGTCTTACTGGCTTATTTCACTGTGACTGTGTTTGTTCATCTCATCAGTGTCAGGCTTGTGGTGTTCAGTGACGAAAAAAGCCAAATGCTACAATTGCTCCAGTCCAGCTGAAGGGAGCAGAATTGGGCAGGTATGACTAGAAATAGAGTTGGATTGTATCTAAGCTGAAGGTTGTTCTTCCCTGAACTCAACAGGGTCTGGATCTAAATACTACAGCTATTGGCTCTGCCGGTACCAAATGCACATCCGTGGTTAGATATTGAATCTTGTCCCTGATAGGAGATCGGGATAGATGTTTTCCCAAGGGTACATGAGCTGTTAGTTTGTAGCTGTATGGGCCTGGACTAACCGACTCAGGAACTGCCTTTTGATCCTGCCTCTTATGGACCTGCCTGCGATTGTAGAGCATGGTAATAAGGCAATTAACAGAGCACTTTACAGTAACTCCCATTTTCACTGGTGCTGAAAGCCACCATGTTGAATCCTAGCAAGAAGAGCTTTGAATAATTCTGCTTACCCAGAGAGAGATTCGGCCAGAAGAAAAATCCAGACTACTTACCCTTTTTCCCTTGCAAGGATGTTCTTCAGTTGCTTATCCAAATCAATCAGATGAAGGCAGCCTTTGGCTGCACATATGCATTAGGTTGGCATCAGTCAGGATTCATTACATGCAGTTGTACAGAAATGATAATTGTGGCGTTTGGTTGGTTTTTCCAAAGTGTGTGATATGGATTGTTTTCAAGACAGATATGTAAATCTCTTTTCTTGGTTAGAAAATGATTTCATATTATTTTTGTATCTTTAAAATTTTTTTGTTTGCTACTTGGTTAGCAGAACCCCTAAGCCAAACCCCCAGACCCAGGAGTATCTGCTAATAGGCACATGAGACCAACCCCACACTCTGCAGCCTGGTTTGCTTTTGTCCTTTCAGAGACTGCCTAGATCAGAAGCATCAGTGTCCTTCACAAGGTGATTCGTACTTGTCGAGAACATATGTGACTGGGAGAAACAATGAGCTGGTGGTAAAAACCGTTGCTGTGGTCTTTCCTACTGGATCTGGAAGAACCAGGTAAGTGGTTATGACTCAGAAAAGGTCTTTCTGCTCCCCTTCCCAGTACTGTCATACTGTACATCAATGTGCTCCATCACAAGTAAGTTCAAACACACCTGTCTGAAGGGGAGAGTGGTTAGGCATGACTATGTGAAGGTGGCTACAGGAGATTGCCTTGTGTTTTTTCTGGTGGTGTCAGCGATAGACCATTAACAATTTTAGGGAAATGTTAATGTTGAAGGACAGTTCTGCCTCATTAATTCCCACTATATTTAGAATTCTGAACAGCGGAAGTGTTTGAAGGACCAGTCAATCAAGTTTGTTCTCTTCTTCCTCGTCCCCTTTAACCACACAGTTCCCTGCCTTTCCTTGGCTAAAGCTCATATGCTCCAAGCAAGCTGAGAAGCAAAGCAGGGGCTCATCTGAAAGGGCCAAATTTTGGGCCTAAATTTCGGGATGTTTTCCCTGTAACTTCAGCTGGGGAAGGAAAGGATCTGCTATTCAGGTTACAAGCTTACACAATATCTCAATGAGTTTGCTAGGATTCTCCGGCAAAGAGTGTGCAGCCAAGATTTGATATTTATAGCTTAAATAAAACTTCAGGGGAAATAATCTAATTAAAAATGAAACAAAGAAGGAATTGGACATATTTCTCCTGTTCCTTTCTTTGCTGGTGCAAGGACCAGCTGCTGTGGTATGAGAGATATCCTCATCTGAGCCTTCTGCTTTTCTACTGAAATGACCATAAAGTTATTCTGATCTGCTTTTCTGCCTCCTAATGCTATTTCTTTAAAAATAGCTTTTCTCCTCATAAGACTAAGTCAAATGGTTTTGATATGTAAGCTCTCACTCTAGTACCTGAGGGAAAATGCATTCATTTGTTTTCATACACTAATATATTGGCAGTGATCACATTATGGATATACAAGCTATTCCCTGCCTTCCCCTGCACTCTGACAATTTTTGAGTATAATAGCTAGTGAAATTAGTATCTTGTGGTAGAATTAGGAAACGTGAAAATAATTACCAGTGCAATTGCTGTGTCTCTTGTGTGGCACGTGCAGTTTAGTGCCTTTAGCTTGCTCAAAACTGTAATACAGTCTTAGTTCCCTGTACTGTGCATTTGCATGTATTTATTTGACGAAAAAGAAGCTAACAATTGTCATCCACACACAAGAACGATGTTTTCCCCTCCCTCCAGGTTGGTGGAAAGGAGCCAGTTCAAGAGTTGTGGGCTTTTGTATACCTCTGTTTTGTATTAGGTTTGTTTATTCCTATAAGCTTGTGGATGTCCGAAGTCATTCTGAGCAGCACCGTGCAGAAAAACAGACAGGCAAAGGTGCCAAAGTTTCTACATATGCGTACACACACACACACAGCAGGCAAACAAACTTGGAATTAATTGAATTTTATCTCCAACGTGCTGCAAGAGAAGAAAACATTACTGCTGTTTCAGAGCACCCAGGGTCAGCTGCTGTACTCTGGAGATGGTGGGACCACAGAAATAGATAAATTGAAGTACGCATTGCTACAGCTTGTACCATACCTGTTCTGCATATGAATAGCAAGCTTGAGTCCCTGCACTTACCATTTTGGCACCCTTCCTGCATTTAAATACTACTTTGTCAAGCCTTTCAGCTTTTTAAAATATAGTGATTGCTGTTCTCCAAATGGCTAAGGAATACGGGGCGGGGGGGAGAGATGTCTCTTTCAGTCAGTTCTTGTCAGTGTTTTGAGGCTGTACTGGCATAGGCAGTGATAAATATTTGCTCTATAAAATGTGGTCTGTCTGTTTATGGACTTGCCCTCCTCCTTGCTGGGGCGGTTAAGAAGGGAGTCAGTGAATCACCCCGCTCCTCCACGGTGGTCTCTGGCCTTTGTGGTTACGACCTGGCTTGGCCGCCCTGGTGCTCCACGGACTCAGCAGTCCAGTGATGCAGTGGGTGCTCGCCAGCCCCGAAAAGCATCACGTCTCCTTTGAATGACTCACACCAACTGTCCAACAGGCAAGCTGGCTCCTTCAGAAAACTGATGGTACAGACATAAGCGCTATGGTTCCACATAGTAAATTGATAATATTGGGTCTGTGAGTTTTATGGAAAAGGGAATAACCAATGCAGTTGGTCCTTGGCCTATGTAAGGTTCACTGGAAATACTTCTGATCATAGAATCATTAGAGTTGGAAGCGACCTTGAAGATCATTGAGTTCCAACCCCTCTGCCCCCTGCCATGGGCAGGGACACCTCCCACTAGAGCAGGTTACTCAAAGCCCCGTCAAACCTGGCCTTAAACATTTCCAGGGATGGGGCACCCACAACTTCTCTGGGCAACCTGTTCCAGTGCCTCACCGCCCTCACAGGAAAGAATTGTTTCCTAATATCCAATCTAAATCTCCCCTCTTCCAAATTAAACCCGTTACCCTTGTCCTATCACTATACTTCCTGACAAAGAGTTCCTCTCCAGCTCTCCTGTAGGCTCCCTTCAGATACTGGAAGGCTGCTAGAAGGCCTCCCTGGAGCCTTCTCTTCTCCAGGCTGAACAAGCCCAACTTTGTCAGCCTGTCTTCATAGGAGAGGCTGAGATATATTTTGCACCACAAATAATTGTTCTGTAACAACTCAGTGTAGTTACATATGTATGCTCATAAAATTTGCAGTATTTCCCTACAGAAGGTTAGGAGACCTTGCATATTTGTAGTAAAGGCTTGAATATTTTCCTTCCTCATAAATATTTAATTTTTTTGCTTAATGGATGCAATACTAGTAGATGCATCAGCTTACTTTTATCTATATTCTGTTAACTCAGGCTTAATGAAAAAGGTCCTTATTGACTTCAGTCTGGAAAACAACATTTTCTATGCAAAACAATTCAAGGTTCATCCTTGCTTTATCAAGAAACACATTCAAATCGCTTTGGGGGACTGGAAGATAATCCAGCTGTATCTCAGCATGCAGATACTGAAGCGGAAAGGCAAACTCGATACTGCTTGTTGTGGTTTGTAGCAAAAGGCTTAAGGGTTCACATGTGGACCCTCTCATCCCATGTCCTCACGCTACAGCAACCCCAGAAATGCTCCGTTCAACACAGCTGCAAACAGCAAAACCCAACCACAGCTGCTGTTGTGACTGTGGAGTAATGGGAGATGCCTAGAAAGTGTCAATGTCAGAGTTTTCAACTCTGAGCTCCAAACATGGGTAGGAAGAAATCAGGTGAGAGAAATGGAGTTAAGCATGAACCTAAGCATGGGCTTTCTCAGGGGGTCATTCAGCTGTTGTCAGTGAACCAACACCAAAACAGTTTTAAAAGTAGCTGGGCTGTATTTAATTAGGAGTCTATTTAGTGCTCCAAAGTTCACAATGAACTTTTTTTTCAGTCCCATTTTTTAATAAAGATCTCAGTTGCACTTACAGTAATGGCAATATAACACATTGTTTGTTAGTGAATATGAGGCCTGATTTTCATTAATTTTTTTTCAACTGGCCTCATTTCATTAGTCAAAAACAAAACAAAGATGTGGTTATTAGGATATAGGGGTGTTTGCATAAACATATTCCACATACAGTCAAAATTTGGCTAATCTTTTAGCTTAGTCTTCTGAAAAGGTTCCAACTGAGTGGTAATGGTTTTCCCAGTTGGGTTAAAAGGTTGATGATTGTTAGTGAAGGTAGCTGGGATCCTTTCAGCCCCACCAGTTGTACCTGGTCAGAGTTACTGGGTCAAAGATTTGTACTTCAGATGAGGATTCATCTCCTCCTGGTTCAGACATCTAAAAATGTGCTTCTACTCTAGGTTAAGCATCAGGCTCCCTTCTACCATTAATGTAGAGAGAGAAAGGATGAGAGAAAGAGAGGCACCTACAAAGGACAATTCTGCCCACTTTTCTTAGACAGATGCCTTAAAACAGTCTGGTGGATGAGGTGACTCCCCTTGTTCTGCTGATGCAGCTACGGGCAGCCTCTTGTCACCTGCCCCATATAGAGGCTAAGTTTGATAAAAAGCTCGGCTATGGCATTAAGCAATCTCTGGACTGTCTTTCTCAGGGACGCCGTCCCAGGCTCTTGAGGCAGGATGACACTTGTGCTGATCTTGCAGAAAGTCACTGTTGCCTGGCGCTGGGCATTGAGTGCTTACGGCATCACTTTAGAGGGAGCCGGCCCCATCAGCAAAGGTCATCAGCACATCCACATGCCTGCGTATTTGACCTTATTCGTGATGCTCAGAAGTGACAGTGAGGGAAGTCATGTACCTGTTCTCTGGTGTGGGAGCTGGGGAACTAGCTTATGTCTTTTGCTTTCTTTTTTTTTTTTTTTTTTTTTTTTTTTTTTTTTTTTCTGGTTTGTTTTGTTTTATTTCATTCTCATCTTCCCACCTACACACCTGACTGGTGCTGAATACAGCCCATCCCTTGGGGAATGTAAGATTCATTTTTAGTACGGAAATGGTCTTGCAATCATAAAAAATTGATGGCTGTCTGAAGCAGTGGTTAATCTTGCTTGAGAACCGCATCATTAACCTACAGCACAACGTACACATTTATAAATGCGAGAGAGAGTAGACCTCAGTTTCTAATTTCCTTCTTGTGGAGACTCATAAAAATCACAGAGAAAACATTGCTTTTGACATACTGCTGTGCCAAACCTCTCCGCTTCTGTAGCTGCTTTCAGAGGAAGGATGGTTCTCTGTGGCCATGTCAGTGGACTAGGAGAGAAAAGAGGCTTTTTCACTCTTCCATAGGCACGTGGGTGACTTTGGGATGTCTAGTAAGACCAGACATCATGCAGAAATCTGATGATCACCACACAGCAGCCCAGGGTTGGGTGCAAGCAATCTGTCAGGCTCAGCAGCATGAATAGCTGGGATCCAGGCATGAAGAGGCCAGCTTGTCAAGCTTGGGTCACCAGCTGTCTTGGTTGGACCCAGACACTGTGGAAAATATTGTTTCTCATCCTCACAAGTTTTTGGGGTGCTATTTTGTCCCAGATTTTCAACTGGGATGTGACATTCTGACCCTCTCAGCCCTCACAGAAGCCATTTGCCAACTCAACCTTCTAGGTCAAATAAGTTGTATCGTGAGTCATACCCATGATGTGACCCAAAACAGTAGGTGCATCCTGAGGCTCACATGAGGTCACATCACTTCCCATGGGAACAGAGGGTGGAGGACATCCAACGCAACATTGGGAAAGTTCTCCCTGTATCACATTTACTGTAAACAGCAATTTAGTATCTTCACCCTCAGCAGTAAGTCCACACATGTATGTCCAGAAGCACCAGTAGCTCTGTCCAAGTTAGGAAGAGCTGGTCCCTGTGGATTTCCTAGCTCAGGGCAGACCTGTTTCCCCATGAACTCCCTGCCATCACTGTCTTGGCATCATTTCTCCACACGTGAAGAGAGAGGACAATAGTTGTTCCTTTGTCCATAGTTTTGTTTAGATTGAATGAATTTTATAATAATTTGTTACATTATTTAAACTAAGCTGATAATGAATGACAGAACTTAGACCTATTTGCGCTAGCCAATGATCAAGACCTGCTGTTTGTTATGAATTGGTAAACTTTTCTGCAAGGCATTTTTTATTTGTGTTGATTTGGGATTATTTTTTTTTGTGAGTGATGGATAAACAAGATTTTTTTCTGTATTTTTAAAGCAGAAGAAATCAATTTAAAAAAAACTCAAATAATCACTTTGCAGCATCCCGCTTCATAGGTGTGTTCAACCCATTTCAGCAGCACAGTTGCAGAAACAAACCTGAATTTGTTCAGCTATGGATTCTGTCCAAGATGACCCTATATTTCCTTCCCTTTCATATAAATGCCAACCTCAGAGATCTTTGCAAAAGACTGGAAGGTCACAGCTAGCAACCTGATTCTCAGGTGCCCCTAAATACAGTGCAGTTAGGATTGCCAAAGAGGGATTCACAAGTTAGAGGATGAAGTGGAAAAGATTCTGAGTGGTGGCAAAAGAGAGGAGGACTCCCAGTTTTACTGCAGCTGGGTACCTTAAGCAATAATACACTTTGTTGTCTTCTGCTTGTTTTTCAAAGATGGTGACATTGGCTGGAACTGTAAAGAATGGAAAGCAGTAGCTCAGCGCCTGCTGTCAACAAACATCTTGTTGAGCTGTGTGCATATGTCATTCACATCTAACCTCAGAGGTGTTTCTTGATAAGATGCAATCTGGTTGCTGTTCTCGAAGTTTAAAAATGATGGCAACAGTATTCTGGTTATGCTGTGGCCTTATATACCTCTAAAACACGTAGGTGAGTGGATCAAGAAGAAAAATTTTCCAGGACCTGTTGAGAGCCCATAATTGAAAGTCTTATTTCTCAAGCGTACTCCTAAAATTTCTGTTCCCCCTTGTACGTTCAGTATGGAAATTAATTTGGTACAGAAACGTTATTCTTGGCAAAACGGAGATTTGTCTTTAGGAAGTTTCATAGTGCAACCAGTCACTAAGACCAGACTTTGCTGTCCCAGCAGCATACCTGTAAACAACTGGGAGTGAATAGAGAGCTTAGAAATATCTCTCCTCCTAGTTTTTACTTTTTGTTTAGAAAACAAACAAACTGCAAAGATTTCTTTGCTCAGGGATGGAGAGGACTGAAAGTTCTAGTGAGAACTGAGCTTAGCGCTGGTAGGAAATGCATGGATTACGTTCCGTTCTACTGATGTCCTGTGTACCTGATGGACAGATGCCCGCTATTTAGCTGGGCCAGTCCTAAGCTGTAGGATAAAGTATTTTCCTTACGCCCCCAGCTTGCCCTCTTTAACCACTGACATATGTCTTACAGGACTTACACATTAAAGGAAGAATCCTGTGAGGCTGTGTCTATCGGTAAACAGAAGGGAGGACACTTTGGGCCACAGATCCACCCAAACTTGGGTGTTGCATTCAGGGTTTTGCTGGACCCATATGTCAGCAGCGGTGTCATTTGGGGCTTGTCTCTGGGGGTGTCAGTGTGAAGGAAAGCTAAGCTGTGAACCTGGAGCATCCACTTTGCTCCACGTTTGCTTCCTGCACAGGCACCGTGTGCGATCTGTGTGTGTGGGAGGCAGGTTGCTTCGCTTCTCATGCGGTTCAGGCACAACCACGTGGGAAGTTGATATGCTGTGTGCTGTAACTCACCATCTTGCGTGCTGCACGCAAGCTTCTCCTTTGGGGATGCTCTAAAGGTGACATGGACACCCTCTCCAAGGGTAGAAGTGCCTGTTCCCAATGTGTGCTTGTTGGGAATATTCTGGAGTCCTGCTGCTGGGCTGAAGGTTGTGGGTAATACAATAATACAAACTGTAGTGGGTGATCGGGGCTTTTCCCTCAGCCCAGCCACTGTGGAGAATCATCTCACCCTGCCTTGTCTTTGTCTGTCTTCTCTATTCAACTGCACGGAATAATAAATATTTTTTATCATGTAATTATGGACAGAAAAAATACTCAAATTGTTGGTAACGAGGGTCATGGAGGATTCTCCTTTTGGAGCGAGCTTCGGGACACTTACACACTGCTGTATGCAAGTGTCAGAAATGGACCCAGCCATTTGCAGGTGATAGTGTTGGTGTTGAAGCTGTGCTGGGAAGAGATGGAAGATGTCACCTGAGCAGAAGGAAAAACCCCAACGAGTCCGTATGCTGTGGATTTTCTCCCATCTACCTCTGACCTTTCAAAGTAGTTGAGGATATCTGAAGATGAGCCTAACTTCTGCATTTAACGGGCTCTGCACTCAACATCTGTCTGGGTAAGTCATCATCAGAAATTGGCACCCCAAGGAAATTTAAAGGCACCAATCACGTGAACACACTTTGTGAACCAGGGACTTACTATGTCGCCAGCACAGCTTGTAATCTCCATAGAGGTAGGTCAAGTGCTTTTGGGGTTGCTGTTCCTTACTGCACCCGTTATCCAGATCCTAAATATCACAAGAGGATTAACCCCTCTTTCATGTGAGACAAATCCTGCCACCTTTCAGCAGCAGCAGGAGCTCCACAATTTGATCTTGGTAGAAGCAGTATCTTGGTCAGTCAGATCTGTGGTAAATGTTAAGTTAGTGGGCCCTGACCTTCCAGCCTGGCGATTCTCTCTGGAAAGTGAATAAATTTGCTGTTGGCAAGGGGGGCTTCTGTCTTGCAGGCAAATGTCTGTTAGAAACCAAACTGGGGCCAAGCCAAAAATAATTACTGGAGGTTTAAGAAAGTATGTCAGGATTTTGCCCTATGGCCCTTAACAAGAAAGAGAAAACTCCTTTACCTTGCTCTAGAGGGAAGCTTATTTTTCTTGTTACAAATTAAATAAAAATGACAGAAGAAAGTATGGTGAGTTATTAGAGCTGGTAGCTCAGTCTGACCTTTTCCACTCTAAAATCTAATCCCAAAGAAGCAGGGTTCCTGGAAATCTAATTTTGCCTTCGAGGCTGATTAATTATTTGATCATGCAATCATTGGCCAGCAAACAGTTTACCTTTCCTGCATGGCTGCTGTTCCAGTTAACAATGTAGCCTCAGAGAATAATCAGTTTAGAGTTTAAACTGAGAAGCTGTTGAGAATTTCGCACATTATAACTGGATTTACTCCCACACCTGTTTCTTAAACAAGCAAAAATAGGTGCCTGTATAAACACAAAGAAACATACAGCTTTTGGAGGAGTGGGGCATTATAAGCAGCTACTTTGCTGGTGATATGATAGAAATTTTGATGTGGCAGCTAGTTTACACAGCATCGTTGGTTTGGTTTTTTTTTTTTTTAAGTCATGTATGTTTGGGACCCACAACCACACCAAACGTTTTGGTGACAGGATGGCAAAGCCAAGTAGCTCCCAGTGCTGAAGGGCAAAGTCACTTCCCTTTAGGCAGAGGTCACCTCCAGGAGACCACTGCTACGGCTCTAACACAGGGTGAAATAAGGCAGAGCAGGAAGCTGAGGGCCAGGGTAACCCAGTGACGCTGGTGGCAGGAGCTGCTGCTCACTTGCTTCCTCCTGCTGCTAGAGACCTCACAGCAGTCCTTGCACCAGCCTGGAGGAGTCCTCTGCACGGGAGCTGTGCTGCACAGGTGAGGTGCGCTACTCTGCCTGCAGTCACCAGGCACTCAGCCTATCCTGCAAATGCAGAGTCTTGCGAAAATTGTACCATCTCTCCCTTTCAGTGGATTGTACAGCACAAAATGGCAATTTTTTTGACTTGGCGTTACAGTTTTCTGCAGTGCCAATGGAAAAGTACAGGGATAGGTGTGGCATGCATTTGACGACAGCTTGCATGTCCAGAAATTTTGCCAAGTGGAATTTGAAAATTTTGAATATTTGTTTGGAGTTTCAAGATGTCCAGTGGCCTTGCTGGATGCAAACCAGCCACATACGTGCACTTATTTTTGTCCCAGGATGCCCAGATGCTTGGACATCTGGAAATACTTGTCCTTGAAATGATAGTGAGGCACTGGGACAGATTATCCAGGAAGACTGTATTATCTCAGTGCTGGAAAAGGTCTTTAAGAAACAGGTAGAAAACTGTCTGTCAAGCATGGCATACCCCTAGCTCACCCCTGCAAGGATCAGGTCCTTTCCAGCTCTGCATTCAGGAACTCAATGTACAAAAAATTTCTACAGAAATGTGGGAATGCCCACTGTAGCATGGCCATTTGCCTTGCAGCCTCCCTGCAAATAAAATCACCTCTGACAAGAAACAGCAATCCTGGAAAAACCTCCCACCCTTCAAAATAACCCTCTTTGTAACTTGTCACACATCCCTCTCAATGACATGTCTCTGTTCCTGCTGAGACAAGGGTTCATCTGTAATTCTCAGTAGAAGTCCACATAAATACTGCCTTCCCGCCCTGCCAACAGGTAAAGACGGGAACAACAAACTGGTTAAGAAAGGCATTTTTTTAAAAGCATGTTTCTCTTTATAACAGTGGGGTTTCCAGAATATTCTGTTTATGAAGAGGGCTTTCTCCTGGCAGTGACTATCTGTCAGGGAGACTAAAATGGGTGGTGGTGTGGGCTTCTCCCTCACCCCTTTCCATACCCAAAAGCAATTACATATCAGTTCTCAGCATTGCCTGTTTCCCCACGCTATCCTGCTCTGGCTGTGGGTTATGGGCAAAGCCTACTCATCTTCCCGGAGCTCAGGTTGCCTGTAACAGAGCATACGGCCCCAGCACAGACTGGAGACATTCCTTATCTTATGCACCTCTTCCTGAGCTCTGCAGTCATCCCCTGAGAAAAACGCAAAAAAAAAAAAAAAAAAAAAAAAAAAAAAAA
>VZRU01018732.1:236063-257075 GCA_013398155.1 Pedionomus torquatus | reverse complement strand
GGTTTCTTTTTACGTTTCCCCTCCCTTTTTTCATTCTTTTTGCCCAGCAGCATCGATTTCAGGAGAAACCTTCAGGTGAGCGACACCGAATTACTTGCTCTTCTCTCCGCGTCTCGGTGGGACCCATGGGAGTTTATTGCAGAAGAAAGCGGTGGGTGCCGCTCCGCCGCCAGCCTCCCCTCACCAGTGGTTATCCCACCCTGATGAATGTCCAGGAGCAACGCGGTCCAGGGCAACGCGGCTCCACACCCGGGCTCCGCGGCCCGGAGGCGATCGCTGCCGGCCCTCCCAGCGGGGCCATCGCCGACCGCNCAGGCTGTGCGTCTCGCCCATCCGAGGGGTGTATGTGGATTAATCGCATGAGTTCAGGAGAGCACTGTGATCCCACCCCACTGGCCCACAGTTTATATATATATATATATATGTATTTCAAGATGATAGGGCAGCTGCTATAAATCGAGAGGGGAACGGAACAGTGTATCTTGATTAAGTCCTCCTTTTAGGAGGACATAGAAAAGCCTTGGAGGGCTCCTGTGTTGACTCTGAGGGGGGAACCCACGGAGGAAACCCGAGTGGAGCCGCACGGACGGCAGGCAGGCAATGGGGGGCAAATGGTTAATAACACCCCTGCCACGGCACTCGCCCGCAGCTCCTTCTCCTCTACCTAGGCTTCATGTAAAGGAAAAAAAGCCATAAATAAATAAAGCAGGAGATTTGGGAGCTTCTCCTCCTGCTGCCTGAGGTATCCGTTAACTCGTTCCTGCGGGGAGGCTGGCTCTCACAGGGACTTTGTTGTCCTGCCTCTTCAAGCAACTCCTGTCCAAAAGCAGGCCATAAACTGCGAAAAGGGAGCGAAAAAAACCCAAAAGGCAGTTTTCCTAGAATCATAGAATGGTTAGAGTTGGAAGGGACCTCAAAGATCATTGAGTTCCAACCCCCCTGCCATGGGCAGGGACACCTCCCACTAGGGCAGGTTGCTCAAAGCCCCATCCAGCCTGGCCTTGAACACCTCCAGGGATGGGGCAGCCACAGCTTCTCTGGGCAACCTGTTCCAGTGCCTCACCACCCTCACAGGAAAGGATTCTTTCCTAATATCATTCAGTGCTTCAGTCTTATCCATATCCTGGGTGGCCAAGTCTCTTTCGTTTCCTTTACCTTTTCTGTACTGAAGAAAAACAGGTTTGTTATCAAATTGTTTAATGGTGATGCTGCCAGAGGAAGCAAAGTGGCCCCATTTAGGTTCCCTCCTGGCATATGCCCGAGTCCCAGGGAGCCAAAGGGGCCACCGCGGGAGTGAGGATGTGTGGGAAGCATGGGGGACAGGGGTCTCCCCCTCCTCTGCGCCCTGCAGCACCTCCCAGGGTAGGAAACCCCTCCATCCCCTCTGCCTCCCCATCCTGTTCCTAGAGCTGCAAAATTCAGTTTTGCCCATGCGGCTGAGGACCCTTGATCTGACCCTGCTGCACTACAGCGGCAAAGGAGAGGAGGAAATTGCAGTGTAGCAAAAGGCCACCCAGATAGCTGTCATCCAGGGCCTCTCTTCTGCAAGCATCTCAATGTAGGGGAATTCCTGTCCCTGTCCCAGCAGATCTGGCTCTGAGTAGGCAGGAGGGCAAACCCAAGTTCATTTTCAGGCCTGAGTCCTTATTTTGCATTTTTTTAAGGGTGTCTGGTTTTCATTTTGGTTTTCATTATATGTGGGGCTGGCCCTGGGTGCCTAGAAATATCCCAAATGCCTTAAGGGCATAGAAACACCAACCTCTCCTTTCTTTGTGGGGATCTCTTTAGTAAACCAGATTTTCCAGCTGAAGTTCAGCACTGATTTCTCCCTAAAACCCAGAAGCAGCACTCAGAGCTCCCCCTCCCCCAATTTGTAAATGCGTATCTTCTTGAGGGTAGAAGATAGAAGCTGCTCATTTGGTCGTCAAGAGTTAAATGAAGGGGCAGTGCAGCTCTCCTTACCTTGTCTAGATCTAATGTAGCATCCTCTCAGGCTGCATAGGTGTTGCTGCCCTGCAGCTCTTTGCTTTCTTCTCTGGTGGAGAGAGAAGGGCAGTCCCTGTTGCCTTAGTCTGCTTTAATCCTAGGTGGTGTGATGACTCCAGCAGCTGCTGGAGCTGCCACACTCTCTCTACCCTGAGCTAAGCAGGTTGCACTGGTGTTAGGAACACTCTGAGATGGTCCCTTAAGAAGAAGCCTTCCGTGTTGTATTTATCAATGTAGGGCTGGTATTCAGGAGGAGAAAGGGGTTTCACAATTCACACATGAGGTGTGGAGGAGGGAGCGGAGAGCCATTTACCTAACCATCCTCTTTTACCTGGACCTCTGTGCACACACATATTGACCCATGGTCACCTGTAGATTGTGAACCCACTGGGAAATGGTCTGTCTTTTCATTCAAAACGTATCCAATACAATGATATACTGTGGTGGCCTTTTTCACTGATCAGAGAGCTCTAATGACACCATGGTTAATTAGCAATAACGAGTGTTGATTGCAAAAGCAGAAGTGCAGAAAATAGCCAGGAAACTTGTTCTGTTTGATATTACTTTGAGAACAGGTGAGACAGACCATAAAGAGCTTTTAAGGTATTGCTGATAGTGGGTGACACTGAATTAGTACAAGGAGGGATGTGGCTGATGTTATGGGAGAAATAGCTGAGATTAACACAAACAAGTTCATTGGGTTTGAAACATTCAAATGCCATAATCTAGCTTGCTCTCCCACTTCTGGTTAGTTCCGAAGTCTCCACTCTTTCCTGAGTGGTGGTTATATATGACAATGTGGTGGCCGCATATGACAATACCCATGTTATCTCTACTTTGGAAGTAAAGGAATTGAGGCACAGAAGGCCAAGCACTGGCCTTACACAGCATCTTAGTAGTAGAGGCAAAAGCAGAATAAAAGTCTGCTGACGACAGGACTAGCAATATTAGCCTACTAATGATACTTCTGGGGAGAAGAAAAGACTGTAGCCGGAGGGCAAGATGGTAACATTTCACTCTCTGTGAAGGGTAGTGCTAGTCCAGAACTGGAGATCCTCGTGGTGTGTAATGGACATAAATAATTTGCATGTGAATCTGATGGAGAAACAAAGGATTGCACCAACTTGCCTTTGAAAAATTGCCTTCATTAGACTAGTCTTGGTAAAATTGCTGGGAGTTACAGATTCTAAAACTGAGCTGCTCAATTAGTCTCAAATGGAAACTGTGACAGCCAACCTTATAGTGGAGAAAATTGGATTTAAGAATTGGACCTTGGGCATAGCAGGATGTCTAGGAAGTTGCTGTGCTATAGCTGATGAACTCATATGGAGCATGGATTTCATGCTGGTGAATAGCTATGTAATAAATGTTCTACAAACTCAGGCTGGAGGAATTCTCTTTAAACAGGTGACCCAGGTGAGAAAATGCTTTGTAGACAAATAATCTGCTGTGAACAAACTGCAGCCTTGGAGCACTACAGTCACACTCACAACCCTGTGTGGTATCTTCCCAGAGCATGAAGGAGGAGGAAGGAAATATTCTTCAAAACAGAGTAGTGAGAGAGGAACAGGCAAATGCTTTTGAGTGATTTTATGTGTGTGAAAGCATTTCAGGCCTCAGTTACAAAGGCTTTTGAAGGACAGCACCTCTCGTAGATCAGGAAGGCCTTTAGCAATGAGAACAGATATGCCATTAGAGTGTGGTAGGTTCTGGTCCCAGGGGCATGGATAAGGAAAAGGTAAAGGCAGGTGTAGAAAGTTTTGAAAGTGGCTGAACACTCAGGTAAGTTATGTCTGAAAGATTTTCTGGAGAAGGCTTTATTAATTAATTAATTAAACCTTATTTTCTGAAGTAAGGTTTATTAATATCCTCATTAATACGAAGCCTGCTTCATTCACAGAAGGGGAAAAAAAATTCATTACTATTACCCGCTCACAAGTCACAGTTTAGAATCTAAAGAAATCTAATTCTGTAAGTATTTTACATGGAAGAAGAATCTCTTTGAGAAATACTTGTGAGCACCTTTGCTTGTTTGGGTTTGAAGGAGTGTTAGATTTCATAGGAGTAGCACCTAAAAGACGTCAAGGATAAAAAAAACTTTAACAACTCTACAAAACCATTTTTCCAATGGACTTTCCTGCTGATATGCTGTATAAAGAAATATAGCAGCTTTGTGGTATTAAACTAAAGGTTCCTCCTGGTTTCTTAGAGACCTGTATTGCAGTTCTCCATCTGCCTGCTCGTTTCTGTATTTATATCTAGTCTTAGGACTCTCTCTAGAATGCAGTAGTCATTCTTGGCATTAGCTATAATATATTACTTTAAAAAATCAAATTAGGTCAATGTGTTTGTTCTTCAATTCCAGAATATAAATTCATAGTTTCAGCATGCTGTAGTTCCTCTGTGTAAAGAGTCCGCGTCTGTTGGCAAGTGCTGAGCAGAATCCTGGGTTAGCTGTCAGATTTACTGCAGACTTCCTATGCCTCTCGGGTGACTTTTAACTTAATCCACCTCCCTGTCTTAACTCCTTATCAGCAAGATGGAGGTGATAAAGCTACCCCATAGGTGTAACACGGGACTAAACATAATCAAGAGATTGTGCAGGTGTTACTGTACTAACAACCACAAAATACCTAAGGTCTCTTATCTAAATATGAAGGTTAAGCAGGCGCTAATACAATTGCACTCTTGAGAGGCAGCTGGTTTGCATTCTTTTTGCTGATAAAAGGGAGTGTGCTTTGTCCGGTTTCAGACCACTCATCAAGAATGCAGTAGTATATTATTGGATTTCGTTTTAACTGCAAAACCAATTACAACAGGCATAGCATGTGGGTACGTAATGCTATCTGGAATGATAAGGATCACAGTTCCAACAGAGCTGCACACTCTAAATGGAGATTTGGCATTTTCTAAAGGGTTCATCTCCCATTGAGAACAAGAAGAGACTCTGGGAGCTTAAGCGCTTCTGAAAAAAAAATCTGGCCTTTTTACAGGAGCTGAGCTTTCTTAAGACTATAAAAATGGAGAAGGGGTTTGTGAAATCAAACCGTAAATGAGCCTGGCACAGCAGCACCCTGTGACCTGGCTGACAAATGGGATAACACAAGTGCAACGTGCACACTGATGGCGAGAGAGAAAATTATCACAGAGCTGATGAGACACCTGGATCAGAGCTTCAAAAGGTTAATATGCTTGTCACAAAACAGAAGTTGGTCTGTAGTGGCAGCAGTAGATCTTCGAAGCTCTTCTGACTATTTGTTTTACCAGTGCTCTATGCCTCACTATGGTGCCTTTTAGCCACATATGTGGCCTTTAAGTCCTAATCCTGTTCTAACTAGGGTCAAATTCAAGGGCTTTTCTCTGTCCCATCCCCTTAAGCTTCTAGAGGACTTTTATTGTGAGCCGGTCAGGCATTATACTGATTCCTGGGTATAAAAACACACACTTATATTTTCTTACTACGAGGGGTATCCTTCTCCATTCACACACACTGACCACTTGGTAGAAAGGTTTTTACTTTCAGTTGAGTTGAAAAGCTTTGAAACTATCCAAACGATAATATTTTTTTTTCTGTTTCTCAGTCACTACTTTTTTGCTCCTGTTCTGAAACTGTGTGTTACAGATGTGCTGGAATACCAGCACCCATGGAAGTGTAGCTGGTGCTCTTTTGTAGCACCCTTGCCTTGAAGTTCTCCATGCCAGAAAAGGATATGCCCATCCTCTTCTTCTTGTAGAAGAAGGTCTTGTACAGAGGGATTCAGCTTGGATCAGTTGGAATTAGTGTGGTATGTTGTGGTCTCTATCAGTTTATGGGTAACTGTATCAGTTTTTGAAGGAATACAGGTTTTCACTGGACTTCGCTCCAAGTTCCTTTCAGTTCTATATAGATCCTCCCTCCAGACACTGCCAGATCATGAGTCTATATACTTCTCAGGAGAACGTTTGCCATTCTCTATGCTGCATGCTTCCTCCCATCTCCATGTCTTGCTTTGAAATTCTGACCTTCTAAGCTATGCAGTGAAGGGCTATTTAGTAGTGTCCACTGAGGAGTTTTCTTAGGTGGAACACCTGTCATAAATAGAGGCCTCCCAGACACCTTCCTTGAGGGGATGAATTCTGGTAGAGATTAAACAATGGTAGTGGCTGGCTTTTTTGTGTAGATCAAAACCTTACCAAGTGCTTAATGAGATGATTTACAGCATCAGCCACACAGTCACTTTCCTCCATCCGGAGGAATGTGATACCTGTGTGCAACCCCACCCTCACTGTCTGCTTCACAGGGAATACCATAGATGAAAAATAAAGCTACAAAGAGTTGCAATAATCCCTCTGTGGTGCAGGCAAACCCTTTGCATCCAAGGACACTGGCAGTGTGGTTTCATTTCTTGGCTTCTGTGCAGGTCACATACCAGATCCAGGTACACCCCTTGCTTGTGGCCTGGAGAAGATCCAGCTCTGAGTGCATACGGGGATTGCGAATTCACTTTCTTCTCTTTGTAACTGGAAGGTTTTAAACTGAAATGCCAGACACCATTAATCTGACACTTATTTGCCTTCTGTCTAGGGTAACTGGTAGATCAATATTTTGGTTGAGAATATATTTTATGCTAAATATAATGTTTTGCAAGAAAACTGACTTGAAAATGGAAGAGCTTAAATGTCTTGCTTTTCAAGTTTTATGTGCAATAAAATGATGACTGGTATCATATAGATGTAATTTAATTTTTATGTGACTGGTTCTCTCTCTCCAATTCTCAAATAAAATGCTCAGCACCTTTTAAAAAGCCCACCTGCATTACGAGGCAGCTTTTTGTTGGCCTCTAGAGCACCAGTTTTAATTTGCTAACAGGAAAAAACCTATTGAAGGAGGATTATACAAGCGAAGAGACATATTTAGAATGAGAGAAAGTGAAATAGCAGGCAATGAACACCGGGAAACAAGATTCAAGCATAAGATGAATAGGTGCAGCCGTAACTCTTCTGCAATACGTGTTCAAACTGTTTAAATTTCTACCTCTTTTGCTTGCCGCACAGGGGAGGTCCTCCAGCCAGATCATCTTGCTGTCACTTGTGTAGCAGCAAGCAGGAAAAGCAGAATCGCCACAGTTCTTTAAAAAGGCATTTCAGCTTATTTAAACCGTTTGGTCCTGCTCAAAGGAGTCTCTCTGTCAGACACCTTGCTCTTCATTCAGCCCAGGGTAACCTTCTTCCCCCATTTTGTTTGTTAGCATGTCCAGGATGTTGCACAGAGAGGAGTCTAAGTGCTTGTATCTGGAAGTGCACATATGGGAAAAGCTCTCTGAGCCCAGCAAAGAGGACCCACTCTGCTCCTGGAGCCCTTCCTTACTGTCAACGCTCACACCTGTACCACTCATGAAATCAAGCAAAGGTGGCAGGAGGCCTGCATGGATGAATGAGAAGCTCCAGGCAACCCCAAATATAGAAAGGAAGAATACAAAAGGTATGCAGGGACAGGTGACCCAAGAGGAATGTAGAAGCACTGTCTGAGTGTGTCAAAACCCACCCAAAACTGAATCCAGTGAGGGCTATGAAGGACAACAGGAAGGGATTCCACTAGTACATCTGTAGCAAAAGGAAGAGTATGCAAAATGTGGGCCTGATGCTGAATGAGAGAAAGGCCATGGAAAGGCTGAGGTATGTACTCAATGCCTTTACTTTGGTGTCTACAGCAGGAGTTGCTTTCAGGAATCTCAGACCCTTGAGACCAGAGGGAGAGTCTGGAGCACCGAAGACTTACCCTCAGTAGAGAAGGTTCAGGTTAGGGAACATGTACACAAACTGGATGTGCGTATGTCCATGAGACCTGATGGCTTACATGAATGGTGAGAGAGCAGGCTGATGATTTTCCAAAGACACTTGATTATCTTTGAAAGGTTATACTGATCAGCAGATGTTCCTGAAGACTGGAAGAAAGCAAATGTCACTTCTATCTGCAAAAGGGGCAAGAAGGAGAATATGGGGCACTAGAGGCTGGTCAGCCTTACCTCAAGAGCTGGGACAGTGATGGAGCAGCTGATGCTGGAAAGCATTTGTAAACATATGAAGGATAAGAAGGTGAGTCATCAGCATGGATTTATGAAGGGGAAAACGTGCTTAACCAAGCTGGTAGACTACAATAAGATGACTGGCACAGTGGACAAGCACAGAGCGGTGGATGCTCTATTTCTCAACTTTAATAAGGTTCATGACATCCTCTCCTATTGTCTGCCCTCATAGACTGATGAAGGGCTGAGACTTCCAACCCTGGTGTTTGGAGCTGACCTGCTTTTATTTGACAATGTACTTAACTGTGGTCTGTGAATCCCACCGCAAAATGGAAAGGAACAAGATGTAAGATGCAGCTTCTCCCTGCTGAGGGATGGCTCAGCACTCTATACCTTGTTGGTCTTGAGCATCTCTCTCTCCCCTGGGAGCATGAAGATCCTTCTGTAGGGATAAAACATCTAATCCCTTTCACAGATTTACTCCCCAGAAGCTCCTGGTATACAGCTGTGGTAGCACTGTGGTACTTTTAGATTACCTGGTTTTCCAACTCAAGGATTTACCGAATGGAATGTATTTCTTTGTTCTTTGAACAGTGAAAACCCGGAAGCCATCTTCTTTATTCTCAAAGGATGTATGCCCACACAACTCTTGTCAATATAAATAAAGTTTCAAACAGTTAAGGATTGCTGAAGTGAGCTCATGGTGTCATACAAAGAGTAAAAACAAAATCTTACATTTTTTGTTGCTGTTTAAGTGACTCGAGTAGACCACCTGCTTCTGAAACAGCTCATGTATTTTTGGATTTGGTTATGAACTGACCACAGCATTGCAAACTTTGCAAACTCATCTGCGAAGGTATCTGTTTTTCTGCACAACATGAGACTGGCAAGAGGGATGTGTCTTACTTGCTTGGTGCTTTAGAAGTCAGACAGGAATGGTATGACTTCAAATTGGCACAGCCATGTCCTTGTCATTTCAGTTCCCTGCCACCTAATTTGTGTATTACAGGGAACGTTTTAAGTGGATGTCGCTATAACAAGAGTGTCTAATGAATCCCTTATTTGTGGCTAAGGAAAGCAGCCCTTCCAAAGTGCCTTCACTTAGCCTTCTGTGATTCACATAGGATGTGAAATTACGGCATTTGTTCTTAAGCAGAATTATGGATGAGACCTAAGACTAACTGACAGCTCAGTTATTTCTTCCTAATGTGCTTTATTAATAGCCCTTGCACCTCTCACCTCTGTGAAATTGGCAACTGGTGAGGTGCCTGTAAGAGGCTAATTGCCTCCAGAGTCAATTGTCCTGGAGCCAATTGTTAATCTGCTGGTGTTAATTGCCAAAAGCAGGAGTAATCAAAGTAGGCAAGGGGCATAGGAGCTGCGTGCATATTAGAGCCATGTAGCAGAACACAGAAGGTGGTCAACTCTGCTCCATGACACCACAGCAGAGTTTAAGAAGTGGGGATGTGGCAAGGCACCAGCTGACTGCAAATCCTGCAAGTTTTGCTGTGTTTTTTGTTCATCATCCTCAGGTTGCTGTTCTACTTGTGAGCTATAAAACAGGTGGGGTGAAATCTGGGCCCCGAGGAGGTCAAATAAAAAGTATAAGGGGTCTGCTGGTACTACTTGGTGTTGGGAGTGACACTATCAGTGTTGTGATGGGTTTAGAAAGAAAAAGAATGGAAGTGCAGCAGCTGTATAGCTTAATTTTCTGTCTTGCCAAGTCTTTTGAGTTTGTTTTTTGACGGAAGACTTGAGTTTAGTCCTAGGGTTAAATGAATCTCTGGTGTCTTACCAGTTGATCCTGCTAACATCAAGGTAGATCTTCAGGTCTGTTTTCCTAATGTAAGATGACTGAGTACCTTATGGAGAAAGGAAAAAAAAAAAAAAGGAGGGAAAACTGTACTATTATTTCTTATAAAATAAAATGCATAAACAGCTATGAAATTATACAGAATGTAGGTCCAAGTATCTGACCTATGTATATTGTTTTCTAAGGGCAAGGAGTTATATTGGATAAGATACCTATTTTGTGCCTAATCTGTTGCAGAAGTCTTGCTAGGTCCCCCTTTCTTTCAGCCAGACTGATGGCTTTTGAGCATTGCAGTTTACAGCTTCTGTCTAGACTATGGTTTGACCTTTTGTTCCCGGTGTCAGATGGTGACTTTCAAGAGCTTCAGTCTGCTGCTGTTGTGCAGGGATGGACACTAGTATTCTGCTAACCTGAGTAGCTGGAACATCTGTTGGGGGGGATAAAACCATTAGTCTGGATGGTTGAGTGCTAAGAGACTGGCTGGGGAGCTTTGTCAGTAACCATGACAAATGTTTTATCTCCCAGTTTACAGTATAATGATAATTCTTCTATGTAAATAGATGTTACTTTAGACCTAGTTTAAAAAAAAAATATTGTGGGGTTTTTTTTTTTTCCTACTTCCACTTGGAGGTAAAGAAAACAGAAATCTGTGACTCTACTGCATATTGTAATGGACGTTTTGCAAAGGAATAACAGGAATGATTAAGTTAGCTTATAAACTGCAGTCTGGAAACTGCTTGCATAACTCAAGGGACAAGACTTCTGTGATGCTGGTGACACTAAGGAAGGGGAGGGGGGAAAGGAGGTAAGATTATTGCAATGATAGCATTAGGATTAGCGAGCAACATAAAGATAATGGATTCAAAGGGCATGTCTGTAAATTACGCTTTGTTTTGATTCAGATTTCAAGTTGGCTGCAAGCTGTGCTTGTAACACACAGTGTAGATATGCTGAAGAACCATCTACAAAGGTCTGCCCTTCGGCATATTTTTTTTTTTCTCTGTGTAATATAGTGCAGTAGCAGGCATAGGAGCTGTGATGGGGGGTGAGGGGAAGAGAAAATAAGCTTTGTGACCCAGTTTTATACACAAATTAGAAGGCTTAATTTGAGGCACAATCATTTCATCAGGTGTGTGTTGCAACTTAAACTGGCAGGATGATTGGGTCCCTGGAGAGAGAACTTCATTTTAATTATTTTTTTTCTGCCCTAAATTGCAAAGCTACTTTATATTTGTTTTAGTGCATACGCATTTGGCACCTGCTGCTAGCATTGTGACAGAGGTAGTTACAAAAATTATCGTAGATTTATGAATAAAGTCATGAAAAGCGCAACTGCAAAGGTTAAGTTAAAGGCAGAGCTGCCACCAGGCTTAGTTATTCAAGAAGTGACCTGTTTTTCCTTCTTTCTGTCCTCTCTCTTTACGTTGAATCTGAAACTACCCATTGTAACATAGAACCAAAGTTTCAGGCACTTCAGGGAAATCTTACCGGTGGAATGGAGAAGAAACCCTCTTTTAAGGGTGCTTCTCTGACTGTCCCCTAAAGCGTGGTAAAGGGAGGGACTGTTACAAGTCCTCACTGGCTGCTTCACTCTCGCTTGTCACCAGAAGAGGAAAGGGTATGTCCTGGCATGTTCTAGTACATTACCTCCCCACTGAGGACCAAAACCCACGAGGCTGGCTGGTCTCAAAAACACAGCAGTGGCTGCCCCTGCTTGAGTATCTGTGAACCAGTTTTATGATAACGGCTCCGTTGCCTTAAAGAGGACTCTCTGCCTTCAGTGCTAGAGGAAACCTGTGGTTGACCTTCAAAGGGAAGAGCAGGGAAGCAGCAAGCCTGAAGGAGTCCAGAAGCACTGGCTGCTATTGTTCAGCCCTTCTGGAAGAAGGGGTGGTGGTGTTCCCCACCCCCTGGCATGGGATTTGTGCCAGTGGCAGGGTTTTGCTACTGGTTCAGGTCTATAAAGCCTCAAATCTCATTTCAGTAGAAGTTGTGTTAATGTGCATCCAAAGCTGTGCATACACTGCTAAAATCCTCTTCCCTGAAGTGCCTTCTGGTCATGGTTTACATTCTCTGTAAAATGAATCACAGTCACAGATTTTTTTTTTATTATTTTTTTTTTCCTTAATCCCATCAGTTACATGGTGGGTTAGCAGGATGTGGTTTGCACTAGGTCTGTTTAATTTTTTTTTACCTCACAAACAAACCAGGGGTAATGTGGGAAGAAGGGGGAGGCAAGGTTTACAGTCTAAACACTCCAAGGATGATCATATCTACTTCCTCAGTGTATTGGGCTTTACTTTTACTACCAGGCTTTGGTAGCAGGAGAGCTGCAGGGGTGGCTTCTGTGAGCAGAGTTCGGGGGCAGTTCCATTAGCCTCTCCTCATATGACTTATTCTCTAGAGCACTCACCAGCTTAGTGGCTCTCCTCCGGACATGCTCCAGCACCCAGAACTGAACACAGCGCCCGAGGTGAGGCCTCACCAGTACCAAGTACAGCAGCACCATTGCTTCCCTACTGCTGCTGGCCATGCTATTCCTGACACAAGCCAGGATGCAGTCCAAACTACATATATGCATTCTCTATTGGTTTTACTTAAATATTGGCTACGGGAAAGTAATGAGGCAGCACGGAGAGAAAGCATTTCTGATATTATAATTTTTTTTTTCAATGAATCATGTATAGCAAATGGCCATTCCTCTTCCTGTGCAGGGTCAGACAGACAGCTTAATGGTATTCATTCCTCATCAGCCTTTGACAGATGTTGTAGAGTCGATATGGATATGTTATCCTAGCCCATCTCCAGCAAGAGATAAACTTTGACAGAATTATGGCTCATGTTTCATAAACCAGATCTTGATCTGGATCAAGAAAATATGCTGTAGTTGCTGCTCTTGAACTGTAAGAAGTTGTTAACTTGCTGTTGAGAAGAAAAGTGATGTAAATACCCCTTTTTGCCTTCTAGGCTGCTGAAGAAAGACTTAGCAAATTACTAAAACTGGGTAACCTTTCTAATTGTGCTGATTTTTCTTAACAGTTAAACTAGTGGTAAATTCAAACCTTTTCTCTTCCTTGGGTCAAGATATGCTTCATCACGTAAGCTGTGCTTTTCCATTGTCAGCTGTCAACAGGCTTTCTAGAATTTCTTTGCTGGAGCTGAGTTGCGTTCTTCTTCACAAAAAGTTCAGAGTGCAGTTGGAATCGTAGCTCCAGCGTAGGTGGTTTGTAAGAATGGGGAGCCACACCAGAGTGGAAAGGTAAGGAGCAACACATTATGCAGATGCAATACTGATGGAGTGACGAATGTGTGAAGTGATTTGGAAAAATGCCTTTACAGGTTGGATAATATTTCAACAGCTGCTGTGTGATTTATCTTTGTTCCCTCTCCTGTAATATCACCTAGACATCCTTTAAATAGAAAGAGTCCCTGAAGTCACACCTTTTAATTGAGAAGGGATGGCAGAAGAGGAAAAAAAACCTAGCTTTTAATTAGCTCTAGAAAATGCTTTTCTTTTAGGTGTGTTTCTAAACTGCTCCTTATCCCATAGTGCTTTTCAGTTAAGTACCTCATAGCACTTCTCAAGCCTAAGGTCACTGCAGTGTAGACAGTGAGAAAAGTCCTACTTGTAAGTATGAATTGCCGCCTCTCCTGTTCAGTCTGATGAAAAGAAAAATCTTGTTTTCAACCTTGGATCTGTTTTTCACACCTGTAGTTCTCCTGGCTTCGGTGGACTTTTTTCTCCTAGTGCAAATGTTAGAGGAATGAGACACAGGAAAAGCATAACAACATAAGAGGTATGTGACTTTCCACTTAAGATTATGTTGACTTGGTGTTGATTTTGGAAAATCTTCAACAGACATAAGTCCTAGGGACTTTAAGCATGCAATTAAATCAAATATGTACAGAAACTGAACATGTAGTAGTGATACATATGAAATAGAATGAAAGATTGCATAGAACTTGTTTCCTCACCAAAAGATAACAAAGGATTTTCCCAGCATCTGTTGACTTAAGATGGTCTTCTGAACAATTTCCAGGTAAAGAGAATACATATTTATCTTCAGCTTTAGTATTAAAAAAAAAATAAAAATAAAAAAAATCTTGCAGTCATAGTGAACTAAATCTTGTATGAAACATTGAATTTTAAGATAGGGTTAAAATTTAAGTGTGAAACAATTTATAAAGGAAAATCTTAGTATTTGGTCCTAGTTGGGTTTTTTGTGTAAAAAGAAATGTAGGAAAAGACAGGACTTATTATCAACGTGAAACAACAATGAAGAACATGGCTCCCATTTCTGACTGCAAAGTATTTTGTAAGGTTGATGACAAGAAAACGGGATAAAATGCTGAACATCAGAGTACAGAAAATACAAGGTTTGGCATCATTTTCTTCCAAAGCAGAAATCTTTTTTGGGATTTGTTTCACCTAGCCTTCCCCAAGTAGAGTGTAGCTCTCTGTAGCACAGCTAGACACCCAGAAGCTTTTCAGTCAATGGGCGCTTTTAGGACATGACTCATCTCATTGCACTTCAGATGTCCAAATTAGGGCAAATGAATTGTGCCATGTACACATGTATTCCTTTCTGTCAATTAAGGATGTATCGACTTTTGACCAGTTGGAGACCAGCTGACTGGAAGATAAGAGTTGGTGAGAAGGATCTACCCTAGAAGTGAGATAATAATAATGGTTTTGAAAGGAAAAAGTTACAGAAAATACCACCAATTTATTTATAGAACCAGAAATAATTAGAGACTATTTCAGAAATGCTAAACAATCATGTTAAGGCACTGTTAAAATCCCTAAACACAGGAGATGATTAGGTCTTTAATTTAACAAAGTAGAATGGCAACAGTCTGACTTTTTTTCCCAGTTTCTTTCTTTTTTTTTTTTTTGTGTGTGTAGTAGATATTTTCCTTATTCCTTCCCCCAATAGCAATTTCTTCTATGATTCTCTTCACTTCTTCTGCAGCAGTGGTTCTTCTATTTTAAGTTTGTGTGTTTGTTCCTTTTCAGCTGGATTTTTTCCCCCCAGAGTAACATATAAGCCACTCCAACTCTTGGAGACAAATCAATTTGCTCCTGAAAGTAGCATGCCTGGGTTTTAACTGTAAAAGCGCTGCAGGGTGAATGGAGTAAACGTGCTTCTGTTTTGTAAAGTATATGCAGTTTGTACTGTCCTGGTGGTGCGCTGCTGCTAGCCAACATCTTGCCTTCCTGGCTACTAGGTTTTATTTTGAGACCTTTGTGTCTTCTGAGCAGCATGGCAGGATGCCAGAAACATGTTCTGAAGAGATGAGTAATCCCTGGTATCTGAGAATAGAATTAGGATGAGCAACCCAATGGAAAACCAGTAATTCCTCCTTATTTAAGCCTCTGTGTGCTCTGAGTCACATTTCAGATGATGCCCTAAGGTCAGTTGAAAAAGATATCTGAATTTCAATGCAGCTTAAGGGTGCATTGTCATCACTGGGGAAAATACTTGTCCATTCACAAGTCCTTTAGCAGATGCAACTAACTCTATACAAGGGGAATTTGCATGAGCAGAACAGTCTGCCTTGCAACTGCCTTGGCTCTTACATTTTGTTAAATTTTACTCCAATAATTTCACTTCATAAAAAGTGTCCTTAACTAGCGATGGGGAAGGCTGCAAAGGAAGTGCACATAGAGTGAAGGAAAAAAAAAAAAAAGAGCTGAACTTCAGTGGAACTTGGCAAATATTTTAGTGTCTGCTTTGGCTAGGAATTTGTATTGGCTGCTGTGGTTGTAGCTGTGGTGACAGGATACATTGAAATTTTCCTTGGATTTGATTTTTTCGGGGCGTTCGCCAAGTGCACCCATTTGCATTGAAGGAGAAAAGCCAAGCTCTAGCTAATAACTGTTGCATGTCTTTTGGCAGACTTGACCACTGCTACCTGTTGCAGGGCTTACTGATGTTTCCTCTGGAGCTGGTGACTTTGTCCTGGACAGTGACGGGTTTGATCCAGTTACAGCTGTCGATCACAGTGGGAAGAGGTGTAAGCATCCATTGCCTCTAGAAATAGCACTTTTCAAAGCAAAACTTAAAATATCTCTTCTATGACTATCTCTAAGTTTTTTTAACTAAGCGCTTTGTAATTAATGTTGTAGTGGTCTTGCGTTATCGACCACAAATTTTGCTTGTAGGTCCTAGGTTAATCTTGAAATACATCATTGCTTTTCCTGATTGCTTCTCCTTATGAGTCTAGTTAAGCCAAGTGCATGCTTGTCCTCTAGCATACCTTGTTTATCTGAACCATGATCCTGTATTCTCCCAACTGTAAATAAAGCCAGTTCTGCAAGATAAACGTTTGTCAGTCATTGTGAAGTCATTTAAATGTACAGGATTGTTCTTGGTTTTAAGAGACAAAAGCACGTTTATCTTGTCCTGTAAGCAAACTGACATTAACAGCATGGTTTTGTGCTCTTGCAGACATGTATGTACCATTCTGACAAAAATGTTTCTTGCAAGGGAGACTGCACTAGAGGGGAGCTTCCTAAAGCTTGCCTGGCTGTTTTTTCTGTTGAGAATAATAACAATAAATAGTTAATAATAAAGATAGTATTAAAGATTACTAATAGATAATACTAAAAGTATGACATGTATTTCCAAGAAGGAAGTGGCTCCATATTTAGCCCTGGAAATGCTGTCCTGCTCCCCAGCTTCTCAAACTCTCCTCAGAGAAGGGAAGAAGCTGTTCTCATTGCACAACAAAACTTGTAGGGAGTTTTGGGAGGAAGGGAGGCAGCTGTAATTCCTTAATGGATACATAAAGCACAAAACTAATCTGTGGGCTATCAGTACAGGGGAGGTGGTGACAACAGTGCCTTTGAGATACAATTGTTCACATTCTTACACATCACATTCTTAGAAATAGTTTCTCATCAGTCTGATTTGCATTACCTGGGAGGCATGTGGTCTGAGGAGCCATAAACTTGTTCCCTATGGAAAGAAGACAGATTAAATCCTCTCAGAAATATAGGAGGAAGCCAGCTGGGTAGCAGAATGACATGCAGTACAAAGTATTTTAAAATCTGAAGGGAAAAAAAAAACAACACCAAAACCAGATAACCTTCGTAGTCCTGGAAGAAGACACTGGAGATCTACCTGGAACTAAGAGTTAGATGCTGCAAGAATGTGGGCTTTCCTTCTAATTCAATAGTTGGGGTTGCACACAGTATAAAGGCGTTAAGGTATTGCTATAGAAAATGCGAGATGCAGAACAAGGTATTTCAGAAACGCAGCAGATTCTCCAGATTTGGGAATGTGCTAGTTGTGGGGGTTTTCTTATTTGGAGGAAAGAGGGAGGGGGCAAGACATCTGCTTACTTATTTCAGTTTTCTGTGGCGGTAGCTTCCTGGAGGTGGGTGGCCTTTTATTCATGCATACAGTGAATTGCTGACTGAAAAATCTGCGTAGGTAAATGAGCTTTGTCCTACTTCTGCTGAAATCAGCTGGGGTAAGGAGCTGCTCAGTGACTTTTTAAAATGGGATCACAATCAGTATCTTAAAAGACTATTGTCATATATTAATAGAATAGCATTGCTCAATATATTTTGACTGACTGGCAGTCCTAGGTTGTACTACAGGCCCTACAAGGTATGAGGTAGGGGAGTGCCTGACCGTTAACATGGGTCTTTTTTGTTTGATTTCCTACATTCAGACAGCACAGTTTAGGGCAGCTGGTCAAATGAAAGGTCCACTGACTGGCTGGAATGATTGAAGCAATGTTCTGTTTCCTTGGGGCACAAAACCCAAGACCTGGTCTCTTTATGGTATGGCTGCTTTAGGCAGAGGAAGTTCAAAACTATCCCCACTGGACATAACCAGAGAGAGACATCCAGAAGATTTTCTAATTCGCTTAACTAGACTGTAAGAGTTGTGATGGGACTGGAGTCACCATGGTCTAAGGATAGACAGAGTCTGAAATCTGCTGTTTCTGATCTGAAGGTGGCCTACACGTCTAAAAGATTGTGCACATTCACTCAATATAATACTGGTTTCCTGCCCCTGAAGACACTCTAAAAAATTTCACCTTCTGTTTTTAAGAGGATGCAGCTAATCGGTAAAAAAACAAAGTAACTTTTTCTGAGCCTTTTTCATTACAGATGAAAATCTGCAGACACCTGTATGTCTCTCACTGATTCCTCTACTTTTTAATAGATTTCCGTTTTACATTTCAACATGCTCTTCAATATTAGCCTGCTTGCCATTTTTTTTGATAAATTGCACCCTGAGTTTACTACACACACTGTCTCTCTGTGCTGCTGGGCTCTTTCAACTGTGGTTTTGTTATTATTTTTAGAGCTTTATCAATAAATAGCGATGTGGGTGGTTTTGTTTGGTTGTTGTTTTTTTTGTAAAGCTTTTTTGTTACACGAAATAATCTACAAAACACTGTCTGTACTTCTTCTGATTTCACCAGCATCTGGTTCTTAATCTTTTAAGTCTATCTTTCCAGAAGCCTCTTGGATGACTAGGAGACTATTTTTATTCAGAGATACTGAACGCTAGTTATTATCATGGGAATGGAAGGTGATCACACCTGCAGTACTATCCGGACTCCCTACTGCTCTGCAGCTGCTGAAGCTTCCCCTCAGAAGTATGCTTTAGAAGAAGAGCCTGAGCTGTGCGTTTACTTATTCTATAACTTGGCACCCTGTCTAGAAAGACAACTCTGTTTCCTTGTGCTCCCTCGATTATGCTCATTTCTGTAGGAAAGCCAAAAGACAGATGTCTCAATCTCTAAAAAACAGGCTACTCTATTTCATTGTGCTCACTCACCAGACATTAGAAAGGTTGTCAAAGTTTGAAATTTGCAGACATGCTGCAAGCAGGAGGGTGGATGTTAAGTTTGTAATCGCCACTGTCTGTAATGAAGGTATTGCTTTACCATGTTCTTTTAATAGTAAATGGCAACACAGCTGGTGATTTTCTTCCTGCTGCTTTAAAATGCTCCATCGTTCCATCAGAGGATGATGTTGAAAAAAACAAAAAAGAGTAACTACTGGTAAACCCCGGTGAGTAACTGACCACCTTCTCCTGCAGCATAAAGCGCTTCTCTTCTTGTATTCCTTGCCTGAGTATTGAGTTCTAGGGTTTTGCCCTCATCTCTCGGTGTCTGATCCACATTCCTGGATGCAGTCCAGTTTGATAAAATACTGCAGTTGCTATTGTGCTGCAGTGTATGTACTGATAGATGGATACTGAAATGCCAGGCTGTGCTTCTGGTTGACTTTTGTTGGCTGAGTTAAAGGCCTACCACGTTGATAAGTTACGTATTAGTATTTCTCTTTATCTAGTGTTTTTGATAGAGTGTTTTTGTTTTGCACTTGAGGTCTTGAAAAAAAAAAAAAAAAAACAACAGGAAAATCAATTTAAAGTTTCCTTTGCATTAGAAAAAAAAGAAAATGCTCACCACATATCAAAACTGCTTAAAAAAAACCCAACCCAAAACCACTACAGAAAGTAAGCAAAATTAATGTTATGTGAAATGTTAATGACAATGGAAATTAAAATTCCTAATAAAAGAAACTCCAGGCCAAGCCTAAATCAACTCTGTTACAAATGTCTACCTAATTATTGGTTTGTCCTTGAGGTAAAATCCACTTAATTGGCTTTTGGAAAGTCTGGATGGAAAACCCTGATGACTTTACATGTTTCTGTCACAATTACCCAGGGAGGGGTACTCGTACCTTTTAGCTTCGTTGGGTTTTTTATGATTGGTGGGGGTTTTGTGTATGTGGGTTTTTTTGTTGTTTTGGGGGGTTTTTGTGGTTGTTTTTTTTTTTTTTTTTTTTGTTTGTTTGTTTGGTTTTGGTTTTTTTTTAATCTATTTTATCCCACTTGCTTCCCAACTTTGGGCTGGGTCTGTTCAGGGCTATTTTCAATTTAAAGAACCTTCCCCCCAACAACATCAGAACTGTCGGGGGGAGAAACATCCTTTTACACATAAGGATGGTATTAGCATCAGCAAAATTAATTTCATTTTAGGAAAATAAAAAAAGGCAATAGCAAACCAGTATTTGGGTGCAACGGGAGAACTAAGTGAATGGTTAACGCAGCTCGAGGATAAAGGGTATCTTGCGAAGGAGCTGACTTCATTCGGCGCTGTACTTCTCAGCACCCGTCTGGTTCCGAGCGAGAGGAGAGTCCCAGTTCGGGTTTATGTCAGAAACCTCTCCGAGGACGCAGCTGACCTGCCCTTCGCCTCGGGCACCCCCGGCTTCACCAGCAAGCCCCTGGCGTCCCAGCCCCCGAGGCAGGCGCGGAGGAGGCAGGTGGCGTTTGTTGTGTCGGGCTGAGCTCCTCGGGATTCCTCCCACGTAGGGGCTGGTGCCTCCCCGAGGTGGGCTGCGCCGGGGGAGCCTTTTGTTTGCCGCCGCCGAAAGGCCGGTTGAGTCGCAAAACTTAAAGTCATAGAATCGTTAGAGTTGGAAAGGACCTTGAAGATCATCGTGTTCCAACCCCCCTGCCATGGGCAGGGACACATCCCACTAGGGCAGGTTGCTCAAAGCCCCATCCAGCCTGGCCTTGAACACCTCCAGGGATGGGGCATCCACAACCTCCCTGGGCAGCCTGTTCCAGTGCCTCACCACCCTCACAGGAAAGAATTTCTTCCTAATATCCAATCTAAATCTCCCCTCTTCCAGTTTAAAACCATTACCCCTTGTCCTATCACTACCCTTCCTGACAAAGTACTCTCCAGCTCTCCTGTAGGCTCCCTTCAGGTACTGGAAGGCTGCTGTAAGGTCTCCCCAGAGCCTTCTCTTTTCCAGGCTGAACAGCCCCAGCTCCCTCAGCCTGTCCTCACAGGAGAGGTGCTCCAGCCCTCTAATCATCTTCCTGGCCCTCCGCTGGACCCGTTCTAACAGTTCTATGTCCTTTCCCTGTTGAGGACTCCAGAGCTGGACACAGGACTCCAGGTGGGGTCTCGCACTTGAAAACCCACACCGCTCCCGAACAAACCCTTGTCCCTTCCGGCGCGGCACCGCTGTCGCGCGGGGTGATTCACCGCTGCTGGAGGTCGCTGCTTACACCGGTTCTAGACCCTGACGGTTTAGCGGCCGGGGCGGCGGGACGCTGAGGGAACGGCGGGGGACGGCTCTTACAGGGCGCCTCACGGAGTTCTAAAGGGAGAGGCAAGACCCCGGAGCAGGCGTTTAGGATTAACGCAGCGACAAGCCCT
>VZRU01018732.1:195031-235268 GCA_013398155.1 Pedionomus torquatus | reverse complement strand
CCGGGGCAGCCGCGGGAAGGTCGCCTCGCCCGCCCTGCGGGAAACTTCCCGCGGGAGGGAGGAAAGTTGTTTAATTTTAAAATTGTATGATTTTCTGCCTTATGTCGCACGTTTGGGGGGGAAGGGGGATGGCACCGGC
The DNA here is from genome assembly GCA_013398155.1 of Pedionomus torquatus. Classification (NCBI taxonomy): domain Eukaryota; kingdom Metazoa; phylum Chordata; class Aves; order Charadriiformes; family Pedionomidae; genus Pedionomus; species Pedionomus torquatus. The sequence goes on along the minus strand of VZRU01018732.1, from coordinate 235,129 downwards.
CGGAGAGCGGCGCCGGCGGCTGCCTGGTCCCCGCGGGTTCCTCCCCGCCGACCGGGTGACTCCCGTCCCGGTCCCCAGCGGGCCGTCGGCTTCGCTGCTTGTCGGTTTTGGGGCCGCTGCGCCCGGCCGGAGGCATCGCCACCGCCGGCCGGCAACTTCGCGCCGGCTCTCCAGAGTTGGCCGGGGCGGCGGGGGGAGGTGCCTGCCGGACCCCCTCCGGCCCTGCCCGCGGCGGAGGGGGAGCCCCTGCCCGGTCCCGCCGTAGCCCGGGTGTTCGGGCGGCCGGGGAGCTGCTGGGGCTTGGTCCTTGGCTGAGCGCGGGTGTCCGCACGGACCCGGGCTGCAGGGGGCATGGGGATGTGTATGGATCTCCGATCCAAACTCCGAACGCCACCGTAACTTTCCAGTTTGTGAGTGCGGGGGACACCAGGGGTAAAGCTGTTCTGGGGGGTACAGGCAGGTACTGGCTCCCGTGGAAAGTCACTTCTGTAGGGAGGCTGTTGGTTCGCGTGAAGGTGGGATTGGACCACGGGAGCTTTCATGCGGTGTCTGCTGCGCCCACGGATCTGCCGTGGGTCTTGGTGAGACTGCTCTGTGCAGCTCAGCTGCGAATTTTCTTTTTAAAAAAAAAGTAATTAATTTCGATCTGACTGTCTCACTTTTCCCCCCTCCTTCCTGAGAAATGAGGTGGAAACTGCACTTGTAGTGTCTTTTTGGAGGGGTCTGATGGCTGAGCAGAAGAGAGGCTTGTAAGAGAGGAGCAATATCTCTTAGCAGACCAAACGCTGTCGCTGGCAGAGTGGCCACACTTCTCGGCAGGCAAATCATCTCAACCCTCCCCGTGAACCTCTCCTGCCAGCTCTTAGGTGTTGTGGCTATAGACATAGCTGTAGGGAACAAGGGAACTGCAGCTTGGTAAAAAGGAAAAGGACATATTCAGTTTAACTCTTTCCTTCCCTGCTTGCAGCTACCAAACCATGGTTGATTACAAAGGATTTTTCCTTAAAGTTTTTGGAGTCAAAAGGCAGAGGCGTAGTGTGCTGATAAGGAGAAGAAATCACTAGATCTGCTGTTCTGTGGTGAAGCCAAGTCCCGTTTGGTGTTTTTTCTATCAGCTGTCTGCCCCTCTAAAGTGGGTATCATTTGCTTGATGAATGTGTTCTCGTATTGTGCCCATCTGTGTTAATACCTGCCAAGTCCTTGGAAAAATTAGCATATTTTTTCTTTCCTGCTGTGTCTGCTCCATGCTTACTGGTTTCGCAAGGAGTGCTCAGCCCTCAGTGGACCTGGGAAAGGCTTTATTTCAGGGTTTCAAGGCACTGTGCAGAATTGTTGGTTGTAACACGGCTTTGCTGGTTTATTAAAAGTAGAATATTTTCGCTGGTTGCATTCCACAGGTAACATAGTTTGCACACACATTCAGAAATTCTGGCCAAGAGTTATTATTTCCTCTTGTTTCAAATGAATTATACTGCTGGAACACAAACTCAGCGTGCAGTAGGTGAGAGATTAAATTAAATGTTCTTCTGCGAATTTTTGAATGTAGAAAAATTGCCTTTCAAGAATCTTCAATGTGCTCTATAGCTAACTGCTGAAGATTATGGCTTTACATTCAGGCTGTTGTAAAACTATAAATAGGTAGAGATTTGAATACAATTCAAAGGATTTACCAGAAAGTCTGAGGAAAGAACGGGATGCTGTGAAATCACCGGGAGGATAATGTCCACCTGTTTTCTGTTTGACACGTATTTAGGTTGTTAGTGTTACTGGAGTAATCTGGAAAGAAATGCGATCACAACCTGTCCATTATTATTATGCCTCTTTGTTCATAATGGATTCTGCTTTTTTTTTTTTTTTGGTGGGCTTTTTCTGTTGTGTGAACACTGGAAATCTATTGAACTCTAATTTAGACCTGTATAGGGTGTGGCCATTTGGCTTACATATAGTTTGTAAGGCTTGTACAACTGTTTTCACCAGGTATCTATTATGTGATTGTATGTGTTATTGTCATGGTGGTGCAAGTGGCAGATGAGTGTAGAGTTCTTGAAGGGTCAGGATAGAAGAAGGTAGTAGACCTGCCAATGCGATGTACGGTCAGATACAAGATCTTTTTGAGGCATAGTGTCCTTATTTAAAGATGAATTAGTAGTCCTTCTTGATGTATGTCTAACTTCACTGTAGCCAGACCCTGGGCAGGGTGCATGTTAGGTGGGATAGGACTGGAGGTATTAAGAGCTTTCAAAATCTTGGCCAATTCCCTTTTTGTTGTGCAAGGTGTTCTAAATTTTAGCTGATCTCTGCTGGCGTATATGTCTTAGGATGGCTGCTGCAGGGAACATCTCTCGTACCCTGCCTTGTCACCTCTCACTGTTGTTTGTAGCTTACTGTACTCTCTAAGATAGGCCCTTTGCAATCAGAATTAGCTGAAAAATTCCCACCCAAACCTTTTGGGTGGAAAATAAGGTTTTTAGTTAAGTTCTCTGTAAGAGGTGTCAGTTCTTTTTTCTAAATCTAGCAGCCTCTTCACCTCCTGAGTTCTCTTGGTGATTTTTTATGAGACTTGTTCTCTGCCTGTGGAGCTTTCTAAACAATTTCAGGTGTGAGACAAAAAAGGTGGAAGATGTTAGAAGGCCACTGAGTGATGAGTCCAACCTGCCTCAGGGACAAGATGACTCTTCATCTGTTAGATGGGTATTTTCCATTTTAGGAGGTCTGAATGTGGATGTCTGGCTAGAAAAACAAATTTCTGCTAGCAGGTTTTTCTTTCTTTTCCCTTGGGATAAATAAATAAGAAAATGACATAGTTAGCAGAAGCCTTTCTTAAACAAAAAAAACCACCCTAACAACAAAAACATACCTCAAGTCTGAAGCGAGGAAGGTGAGCTTAGCCTTCTCTTAGTGAAAGAATGAAATGTGTCCCTTGTGCTGCCTCTTGAACACTGGTGTACTGGAAGGAGATCAAGTGCTTTTTTACTCCTTATTCTTTTTGGCTCCTTACCTTTTCTTTGTTGAGAAGCTGGTGGTAAATGTGCTGTCCGGTTAATGGACCTTTGCGTTGTCTGAATTTTAGCAGAGATTGCCTATGTGCTGGGGAACCCAGACTCCCAAAGCACGTTCACGACCAGCTGGGGATGGGGGAAGGTGCAGGGTGCTGCTCTCCAGTGCTCAGGAGCACTACTCCCCAAAGAAATCTTTGGAGATGATCCTGGCTTTTGTGGCTTATCTGTGGGTTTGGGGGACTGTTTGTTCCCGAGGGAGGAAATGGCAGTGGGGACTTCTGTGTGTTTTCTTGTTGCTTGCCTAGTCTTTTCTGAAGAGAAAAAACCCACCATTCTGCAGTATTTGCTGTAGCTGGATGGAGATTTTCCCTGTCTCTTCACTCAGAATGTTTCCCCCCTGCACTTTCCTGCCATGTGCTATCTACATAACTGGGTGCAACCGGATCATTGCTCCATGCTCCTGGATCTTCTGTCTGCGTACAGTGAGTCAGTCCTGGAGTTCTATATGACAGCTCATGATGGTTGTATCTGCTGCCGTCCCTGTGAAATCAGTGTACTTGCTAGTCCTTAGCCTGCCTACGCTTTCCCAGATGTTTGCTTTCTTGTGTAGGTATCCCAGTTGCAGTGAGCGGAGCAACTGTGTGTCAGTAAGTGCAGGCAGGAGCTGCTCTCCTAGGCTGGGGTCGGACTGGTGATGGGCTGGCATCTTCCAAGATGAAAAATTCCATATAAGATGAATACAGTATTAATTATTCTACCTTTACCTGAGATAGGTTTATGAAACTAACATTCTAAACCTGATATTATTTCCACCCCACCCCTGCAAACCAGCATGGTTTTGCTCCATTGTTCATCTCCTGTTTTAGATTTCTGCTGTTCTCCAACAAAGGATAAACCCTCAGACTTGTGCCCTGTCCATGATCATCTCAGTTACACGTGCAGCACTGTGTGACTGATAGCTGCTTGTTCCTTGCAGAAGGCTGATGTCTACCTTTGCTCAAATGTCACAGCAACTCAGATCACACGAGGTATTTTTTCCATATGTTTGAAGACAAGCTTACCATTGGTTTTGATGGAAGATTCTGTTTGAAAATCAATGCGGCAGTCTCCCATCTTGCAATTGATCCCTGCTTATAAAGGGGAATGAGATCTGCAAAGCAGTGAGTGTGTGGCATTCCTTTGATGGGTTGCGTATACTGGTTTTAAATTATTCTGTTTGGGATACTGCGAAATGGAGTTCATTTGACAGCCACAAGAATCTGGCCCTCATTTAATTGCATGCAATGAAATCCATCCCCCAGTCTCAGGCAGAAACCCTGCCGTGCGCCTGCGAGGGGGGCCATGCTGTATCCTTTTGTCGGTGTCCTTATAAGCTTTTCATTGATTTCCTTGGGACTGCATAATCAGTGTGAGCAAACTTACTCTGGTCTCCCTTCTCGAAGGTACTGGTAGTCTGGAACTGCTGTAAGTTCTGTGGTAAACTGCTCTTTCAATCTTCTGAAAGTCTTCATAGTTAGTGAATATTAAACTTACTGGCAGGGCATCTTTTTCTGCCTCCGTACATATGGGTGTAGCTTCTTGCAACAACTGTTTGCAGTTTGACCTTAAGAAATAAAAATCTCTGTTTCTGAATGTATTCAAGCAAAAATTTCCTGGCACTGTCAACAGTCATGTCTTAATAAATTTAATTTATCAGAATGCTTATTGCTGTGCAGTTACCATTTCTACAATGTAGACTTCTAATAAGCTTTTAATGTGTGGGTGGTTTTGTGGTGTGTTTTTTGGGTTTTTTTTTTTGTTTTTTTTTTTTCCTCTGTTACTATGAATCGATATTGGGAAACTGTGCTGACTTCCATAGCATTAACACTCTGTATTCACAGATAAAAATGTTGTAACTTGGCTAAAGTCTTAACTTGCTCAGAGGTAAACTCAATGTGAATGGAAACTTTATTTTTCCTTTAGAAATAAATATATAGAGCAGAAATGCCCAGTGCTTTTTATGAACAAACTTGTAGCGTTGATTGAGTACAACTAGTATGTCAATTTTATCTCTGTATAGGGTGGGCATATTTCTGTATTCTTAAATTGTTTCCATTATTTTTTTAAAGGTGACAGGTAGTTTATCTTGTGCTGTACCGTGTAACTATCTAAAAGGGGTTCAGAGAATTGGAAGAAATTAGATCCATGTTACTTTTCCCAAAGCCAGCACTACTGTATTTTGTTTGACTGTTGTCAGACATACTGTATCAAATCCAGCCTGACAAAGCTGCTGCAGTTGTCCTTGTGTGAATGTCATTTCAGCACAGTATTTTCCTCTGCTTCCTTTTGGGCTGATGCATATGTATTATGTATCAACTCTAAGGTGATCCTGAGGGAGTTAAGGACAGGGTAGGGGGCACACAAGGGTTTGAATCTGTGGTGGTTTTTTTTTTTTTCTTGCAGATTGTTCGTGTTGTTCAAGGTAAATGTTTGAGTTCAGTGTGTGACTTGTCTAAGTGTCAATGTATGTGAAATCAAATGTGGATGTGTGGGTGAAAGGCCCAGCTCAAATCAATAAACAGAGCAGGAGTTTTCCCCTTCACGTTAAGGAAGTACAAAATTCCTGAACTTGATTTTATTTGTGTAGACCCGATGTGTCTGGGATAAAGACGAAGAGGTTTCTGTGATGGGTCATTTAGATTGAGCAGCCACCTACTATATTAGAAGGATAATGTTTCAAAGCACATTTGTGTTTTGTTGGATGTTTGTGTTCCCTGTGGAGCCCATTCATGTAAGATCACAGCAGACAAAGTAGGTATTTGTCCTTACAGTAGCAATTTAAACAGTAGAGTTTGGTTAATTCCTCAGTTCCAGTATCCAAGTTATAGATAGCATCCTTTTGTTGAGGGCAGAACGCTCGTGTGTGACAAAGTGGCGTTTCTGGCACAAGCCTCGTGCTTTAACTAGAAGATGAGACCACCAGAGACTAGAGCGAACCAACGAGAGAATTCAGTTCCTAATTATCTCTGGCTCATGCCTCCAGACAGAGGGATTTTCTTGGATTCCAATTTTGTGAATGTAATCAGTGGAGAATGCAGAGTGTTCCCCTTTCATGTAATTGTTTGGCACCTGGAACTAAGGTTTCATCAATAAATCAAAATTCTGCTGCGTGTGCGTTTGGACTCCATGTCGCTTCTCTTGCATAATGTTTTTATCCCCCTTTTTTCATTTAATGCCAGATCGATAAACATGGTTTGCCAGCATGCCCTCTCCACATGCTCCTTCATAAGAAGTTAGTTGTTGGTAAGATTGTCTGGAGTAGACCCATTCCCTCCTGTCAAACTAAAGTCATAGGTTTTCAAATGAGTGTCTCCTGTTAAGATTTCAGCTCCCTCCCCACCATCCTCTTGGGTTGCCACACCAGCTGTAGCATCACTAGGAAGTGCCTTAGGGAAGGCAGCCAGCACATAAGTAACGTGCGTTTATGTGTAAGGAGTAAGTGCATGGAGGCTGGTGACCATCTCTGCTCTGTCCCTTCTATGATCCTTTGTGCGATCCCTGGGGGCTGGTGGGGGACCTCCTTGCAGAGGACGTGGAAATTGCAGACGTGGCTGTAGGAGCTAGCTTGTTTCACCTGTTCCACTCTATGGACTTCAAGGGAGTTGAAAAGCTTTGTGCTGGCAAGTCTTGGAGAGCCAGAGCAGATGACGGGATCCTCATTTCTGTAACATGCTGACAGGACTTTGACTAAACAGCACAGTATAAATAGGTTCAGCACAAGCATTAGTTAATTGCAGCAAGCAAACTTTGTGTCTGTGCAAGTCAGGGAGGCTTCCTGGTATTAAAGAAACTTCCCTGCCTTATGCATTTCACATTTAAATATCCGGTTTGGTTTTATTTTAAACTAATACACTCTTTCTGGTTGCTTTTTATACCTTGCCCAATGTTGGCAGTGAAAGTAAATGACAGCTTTGCTTTTGGCCATATTAATTTTACACATTAGAAATGAGGTCCTAAATGAGGCATTAACATTTAGCTTGTGAGCATCAGAAGGGGATGTTATTTAAAAGAAATAAAATTAGAGTGCTGCCACTGGGAGCTTTGGAGTAAAATGTCAGTAGAGGATACTGACTGACATTGGGGTTAGATTTGGAAACTTAATATTTCAGTCTTTTTCTTCCTGACAAATTTGAATCTCTGGATTAAAAAGCTGAGTATGAGCACTTACAAAATGCTGACTTAAAGAGGGCTGCGCACACAAATGCCTGTGTTTGCGTACTTGTACCCACACATCTTCCCTTTCCCTACAAAATGGGTAGTTGGAGGCCCAGGTAGCCCAAATATATTGGTTCCTGAAGTGCATACCCTTTTCTCCTAACAAGGCTGCTGTAAGGGATATGAAGTTCTTTGTTATTTAAACAAATCCCAGAAGTGCTGAAGGTTCGACATAGGTGCCTTTGTTATTTTACTAATTGAAATGTATAGTCAGTGTGGTTTCTCATCCAGCTTGAGAGAAATAACATTTTTATGAATTCTATCTGGGCTGTGGAAAAGCAGGAATTCTTATGGGGGTATATCAACTTAAACAGTAAGAGTGCCTCTTCAAGGCAGCCTTCATCTTATTTGTGCCAGGCTGTAGACACTGAAGGATGACTTTGCATCCATCACTATCAATCACTGCTGCAATGGCTTCACACTCCTATGAAAAATCTTAAAAGAAGGTGCTGGGGGAAATGGAAAATGCAAACAATGCAATTGAGCAGAATTTCTCATGGCACTGTGATTCCAGGGGTTTGAGAGATGGTAACTCTATCCCACAAATGTCACGAAGGTAGGTGGACTGCACAATGGGAAAACAGGTGGGACATTATCACATCCTGTAAATGTTTTCTGCTCTTAATTTTCCAATGAGAAGTAGCCTTGGTTTCAAGGATGTGAGTAAAGTGATCTGCATGTGGTTTTGCAGGGTCTTCCTTCCTTCTCTAGTAGGTGAAAGAAGAGGATGCAATCTTTCTCAGCCAGGTTTGGTCTGCAAAAGGAACTACTATTGTTGCTTTGAACGTTGCCTCAGGCTAAAAGATACCATCCTTAGTAATCTTAATACCACAGGATTGTATCTTTTAATGTCTCTTGGCTGGGTGGTGCGAGATGATTTTTAATTGCAGAGTCCACACAAAATGATCAACAAGGAATAAAAGGCTTTGCTGGGTTTCAGTCCACTTCTCAAACATGTACTCTGTAAAAAGCAGAGGACTGTGTGTAGTTTTTTTTTTCTTCTTAGTTTGTTGTATTTTAAAACTCAACGCTTCCTATTATTTTTTTTAAGACATTCTGACAATTCAAGATGTGTTTTGTCAACAGTAAAAAGGTGGGTTTCAGGACCCTCAGTAGTGCCTTCTGAAGTCACTTAACAAATGACATACTTTGTAGCTATCTGTTTCCATGCTTTTTCAGCTGATAAATGATTATGTAAGTGTGTCAAAAAGTTTAAAACGGATAACTTGCAGGGATTTTTTTGGATTAGAGAAGGTAGACATATAATTAATAAGGTGGTTATAATTGGATCCCACGGATGATCCCTACTGTAATACCTCATCTTGAAACAAAGAGCTTTAGGTAGTTAAAATCCTTTTAAAGACTATTTGCGTTATTGTGCTTTAAAGTTGATTGGTTCTCTGACAGAACAAAGATGTCCGCATTATTTGAAGTGACCTGACATGGAATAGCACATTCTTGCACCCACACTGGTGGGTACCAGGAGCTGAACATATCTTAGTAATCTGTAGTTTTACAGCCTGTGTTGGAAGTGAGGGCAGAGAATTTATAGTAATGGAAAGGGAGAGAAGTAATGCTTTTTAAACATTTGGTGATTAATAAAATGTGTCAGTTGGGGTCATAAATACAAAACTGATAAAGCCTGTCTTGATTATATTTTGGTCTTGATTAACTTCTAAAATGTAGTTGAGTTTCCAGATGGGGATAAGTGCTTTATCTTTGGAGTTAAGTGTGTGTATGTGTGCATATAATCATGAAGTCAATGTAACTGTTAATGAAGTGGGACGCACACAGGAGAATCAGAGTGGCTACTGACATGTGTGCTCTGCCTCCCGAGCATTGCTGTTTCCCACTCTCTTGGTTTAACAATTGCTGCAAGGTCAGTCAGATGGATGTTGTGCAAAGTTCTTGCTACCTTTGTGCTGGCAACCCTGTGGACCATTGCCTGCTGATCTCTGCCTTTCCACCTTCTTCCTTCTCTTCCCAGAGCAAACTTGGTGGCCCTTTGTGTAGGGGAAGCTCGAATAGGGTAAACACGGCTGCCTGCTAGGATGTTGGATTTGAGGTTTTGTTTTGGGCAAGCTGTAAGATTTTATGACTTTTTCTGAAAGGAGTACATTGAGTGGTTTGAGTGTGTTAGTGGATTGATTGCATGAGGAGATTGCGTGATTGACTGGAGGAGTCAATGGTCACTTTTCAGTTGATTTTAGCGAGCATTGGGTCAGGTCTACTGTGCCAGAGCAGAGGCTTTTTGAATTGCATAAAGGGCACACATCCCCCGTGGTGGTAGAAATATAGGATTGCAGGGCTGGGTGGAACTCTGACCTGTTTCTCCCCTGTAAATCTGGGTCAACTCCATTGACTTGGTTATATCAAATCTGGATCAAACCTACTGTAACAAAAAGCAGAATTGGTCTTTCTGTCTTTCTACAGAGCAATACACAATAGAATAAGAACTTTGCTTTTCTGCTTTCTCGCTTATTTGTCCTTCATAGAGTAATTCTGCATTCAAGGGAATGGTAGCCTTTTCCCTATAGAGATAGATAGATAAGGTAGACATGTATTGAAGGGGGAGCTGTCTATTTTCATTAGTTTTGTTGAAAATGACATTGACAGATAAGCTATATGTTACCATTAGCATGCAAGTCATCAATGTGATCGAAGTCTTCTGGTCCTTCTGTGAAGCTTGTCTATCCCACGCAGAAAAGGCTATTAATGTTTCTGTGACAGCAAAAGTATAATTGCATTAAAGAAAAAAAACTGGGAGAAAATTGGGGCTTCTGGGGCTGTTAACTACTTTGAGATAAAACTCTTTTGAGATACTAAATGAACTGAAATGGATAATATGACAGACATGATTTAATTAAAATCATCTTCATATTTGGCTGTCTTGATCTAGCTTGTGTTGTTTTTTGTTTTTCCCCCAGAACACATCGTTATTTCTGGTCAGCCTGTCCCCATTCTGTTTCCTAACCACTTTTCTTAAAGTCTTCCAGAGTAGAGAAAGGAGAATTTTTGCAGAGGATGTCATGCCAGTTTGTACAACAAAAGTATACACGGGGCTGTGGTGTCCAAGAGACTAGCAATGTGCAAAGCCAATACGTCAGTATAATGTCAATGACTTACAGCCTCATCTATCTCAAGAATGCTGTAACCAGTGTGGTAACACGTTACTGCGAGAACTTTGTGCAACTAGAAATGGGTATCATTCCCTCCAGTGTGGTTGGGCACCGAGGGAAACCTGCCATAATTCTTGCATGTCCAAACCCCCCTGGGTTGTTGCCCATTGCCAATCTTTAAACAGATTTTTTTTTTTCTCCCTGGTTTTAGCGTTCTTTCTATTCTTTAGACCTTTTGCTTATTTCTACATTTGTTGGGATGTGATGTGACGAAGAGAAAATTAGTTCATCCTCCCTTTCCTGCTCTGAGGGGGTCTCTTGTCATCAGATTGTACCTCAACTGCTCTTACCTTGCCAGAACGGTTTATGCCTGGTGTACTTCTCCAGCATTGTGGGAGCCTGGAAGCACTGCTGAATGTCAAGCAGTGTGTGTTGTATATTGATTAATGGCAAGTCTGTGCTTTCCTGCTATCTGCTGCAGTTGAAGGCTTTTGCTAGCAGCAAGTTAGGCGCAGTATTTCTGGAAGACTCAGAGCTTGTGGCCAAGCTTTCTTCTGTGGTGGTAATACAGTATTTTCATCAGAATGCTTAAAAATGTTCCATGAAGTAAGTCATACTCTACAGCTAGGGCAACTGAAGTGTGATCGGGAAGGATATGTTGTGCAGGGATTTGGTTAATGGTTTCCCAGCAGGTTAGTGACATATTCAGGAACAAAACTTGAGGGTAGGATGGTTTTGTGGAGCCTGACACTTGCACGATTTGAGGGCTGCAATCCCCTTTAGGTTTGGAATAGATCATAGTGCGAACTAGGTATCAGGCACAGCCAAAGTCCCAGCACTCAGCCCAAGGGACACCACTGCAGTCCTGTCTAGGACTGCTCTAGCCTTGTGAGGATGGCTGTTGTGGACAGTCTTGTATGTGGACAGTCACGGTGCCCGTGCCAGGAAAGTCCTCCTGTTGCAGATAATGGGGCTTTGAGATCTCCTTTTGAGCTCTCCTGTACAAGGTGTTGCCTCTGTGGGGTCATGAGTTGTGCCTGAAGTCATCTGATCCTGATGCTAAGTTGCAGACAGACATACTTTGCTTGGTTGTACTCCAAAGCAGAAACGCAAACAGTTCTTGCTTCTAATTTTTCACTGTTTTGCCTTTAGGTTTCTAAAGTGCAAATCTTTCTTGTGTATGCCCTGGTGAATGCCACATGGCCTTTCTTTTTTGGATGAAAACTTGAAGGTATACTTAAAGGAAAAACATCAAAGGCCCTCACTAGCTCCTGAGAAGTAATTCTGAGTTTCGTGCTTCAGCATTGTGTGCCCAGCTTGAAGCCAGGTTACATAAATGGAGCTTGGAAGCAAGCAGCAAAACACCTTCCTTCTCAAGTTGAGTACAGTGACATTTGCTACATAGGAGCATCTGACATCTTTGGTGATTCCGTCACTTGAGAGGTGTGCTCACTGACTAGGAACGTGGTGTTGCCTATTGGAAGAGGGACGCTGCAGCTCAGGAAACTGGGCTTCTCCTGCTGGTTCTTTCCTGCCCTGTGCAGACAGCATTTCAGCCTTTTTCTTCAACTGCCTTCTCCCTTGTACTACTTCAGTAGACAAGGTGAGATGGAGGCCGTGCTTGTGCCTAGAAGTCTCTTTTCTGGAATAGCAAGTCTGTCTTACTCGAGATAGCTATTGTGCTTTTGCCAGTAAAAGATTTACTGCATTGATGATCAACATAGGTGACAAAAAGGCCCGCCTCTCTCCTTGTTTTGTTTTGCCTTTGCACCCAGGTCTGCTAGAGATTTTGCTGGTAAATCTAAGTTTATTTAAAAGAAAACAACGGAAGACCACAGAAAGGGTTTTATTGTATGTGCTCTTCTCTCTCTCTCTGTCAGCCAAGCTCTTAAATGTCAATCAGGGCTCATGTGCATGACCCGTTCTGGAGATTTATTCATGATTAAGATATCAGTAAATTAAAAGATTGCTTCTCTGCAAAATGTTTTGTCCCTGCTTTTGGCACATTCTTCTTTTATTGCAGTTTTCAGGTCAAAGTTCCTGTCACTTACCAAAAAGGTAACACCAGTGATCTGTGTGACATGCTGCAGCTGCTGGCTGATGCTCTCCCAGGTCTTTCCCCTTCAGACCTCCATATTCTCAGTTGTGGCTTCGGGACATTGCTGGTGTTCATTCCTTGAAACAGAAATCTCTGGTGTAGCATTGCATGAACGTGTTCTCTACTACTCAGAATGGCCTCAGATTTAAATCTAGCATCTCTTTCAGTTCCTGTGGAGGTCCAGGGCATCAGAAGCAATGTTTCATGGAATGCTTTCCAAGATGGAAACACTAGTGCTAGATACTTAACACATTTGAGATGGTATTTTCTACCTCAGTCTTGGAAATATAAACAAAAAACCTTCCCATTTATTTTGCTTGAGCATGTGTGACTGGTTTCCACAAATGCACAGGACTAATGCTGTGCAATGAGCTGTAGCGGGGCACTTTGAAGAGCACTGCAAGACATCTAGGGATGCTTTTCTTCCTGTCTTTTCCCTCCCCTGCCGTTTTGTGAGTAACCCCTCTGTCACCCCTCATAGACAAACAAGCAAAGCAAAAATTGTACCTGTGTCCAGGAAATTCTGGGGTTGGCTTGGTTTTTGCTCATCTGTCGGAGATTAATTTTGCATTGAATCATGAAAAATGTTGCTCTACCACAAGTTGTGGCTGGTACTAGATTGCCAGCACACTGCATCTGCGTTCGCATGTTCAGGAGAGGGGCTACTTTAAAACTTCAGTTACAGTCTAAAAATACATACAGAGTCTTTTTTTTTTTTCACATTTATCTTCCTTGCTTGAAAGAGCAGGGTTGTGTCATGTTCATCACCTTTTCTAGCTGTAGGCAGTTTTAAGCAGAACATAATTATGTAGCAAACTGGAAAAATATAAACCCATCATCCTCAAGTGAAGGCACGTAGGAGTGGCACTATAGCCACATCAAATACCACGTATGTGGAAATTAAAGGAGCTGATTTTTCATGAGTGGACAACCAGTGCATTTATGGGTTTAGTTTATGTAGTAGCTCTTTCAGTTCCCATCTGTTCTGTGCCCCATGCCAAGCGGGTTTGCCATTTTTTAACAAGCGAAGACATTATCAAGTTCAGAGATTAAGACTTGGATTTTATTTTTTTGCTGCTTTCTTCATCTCTGTTATAAGATGATCCTTAGAGAGAAGAGGTTGACCCCAGGAAGGAAGAAAGCTTTGTCTTCCAGGCTGCCAATAATCTGTCACTATAACACAAGGTTGAGAGGTCAAAATTGAGAGTTAAGTGCTTATGACCCAAATGTATTTCACTTTCTTATATGCAAGTGAGGCAGCTGCACGGTGGCATGCTGTAAAGGAACATGATCTGAGAACCCCATGTTTGTGTTTCTGCATCTGTGGTTAAAGTATGTCTGGGAATTCTAATCTGGATGGGAGTCCTTAACAAGAAGGTGTAAATATCAGAATTCGCATTCAAGTGGATGTTAGCAATTAGCTGGCAGGAAGGAGGGATCAGATAGTTCCCGCTTCACTTTAATTTCTTGTCCTTGCTTTTCTGCAGCACTGGGGATACTCTCTACCTTTGTGGCTCTGGTGAAGCAGAGACCTGTGGTGGGTATGCCACAGACCAGATCTCAAGAGCAGGAGTCTGTCATGCCTGACTTGAAGTGGCAATACTGACACGTGTAGTAGAGCTGCTCTGAACCTCTACCAGTTCAATGGAAGTTGGAGGCAGCGCAACGGAACAGCAAGTTATTGCTGAAAACAGTTGCTGGCTACCAAAGCTGTTCATTCTGGCAGATCTTCGAGGTCCTTTCCAACTCTAACCATTCTGTGATTCTATGATTCTATGATTTGGTCAAGCTCAACTGTAAGCCTGTGCTTGACCCCAGTTCCCACTTAATTTCTGAATTGCTTTGAAATGGAATTCTGTGGAGATGCAAGCTTCATGGGAGCTCCAAGGTATGGATAGAGAGAATACTCAGACTTTCATTACTACTGAAGTTAAGGGTTCATATGTCTCTGTTTGGGGTACCAGTGAGCCAAGCAGAGATTGTCCACAGCTTCGCACTTGTGTTCTTCACTTCCATCTACTACTTCCTTTCAGCAACACCGTGAGCTTGTGCTAGATAAGTTGATATCATCCTAGGCAGATGTCCTGCTTTGTAGGTTGATTTGCCATGATGAGCAGTGTGGATTCATGGCATCTTTGTCAGGATAAGCTCTGCCTCAGCATTGTTCTTGGACAGTGTGGCTAACAGTGGCATCTGCAAGTAATCTGCTTTGTTGGGAGACTATGTTGTAGTAAAATGGCCAAATCAATAAAATTAATCTCCTTTGTAGCAACTGCCCACAACCATTCAGGAAGCTGTTGGAGGAGCTGGAATTGACCCTTTGTCTCTAGGACCATCTCTTCCTTCCCACCTGCACATCTCTGTTCTGTTGATGTTTCCCAAAGATATGGTCATTCAGTAGTAAACCTGGAGCTTAGTAGGCTGAACAGACCTTATACTGTGGTGTGTGATTAAACTAGAGGCAGAAAACATTAATAGCGTCTGGTACTTTCCACCTCTTCTTTTATTTGGATCCAGAAGAATTTTATGTCCTGATCAGAAAGCCAATGTGTTCCTTGGAAACTTACTACTGAGTGACTTTTACTGCAACTTTTTATTCCTTTTTCTTTTAACATGGGGGAATGTAGGTATCGGGGAGAAGCAGGAGTGGGTCCCCCACCAAAGGGGGGTGAGATGGGAGTTAAGGGTGAGTCTGGGGTGAAGAGTGCCCTCAATGATTGGGGGTGCAGCCCCACAGCACCCAAGCAGGGTTGTAACAGGCTCTTACTATGGTCCCAAGTAGGGTGAGTAAACAAGTTGAGAATTTGTCCAAGGTATGAGGTCCATCCAGGAAGACTTGCCATTAGGCTTGGACATCAAGAGGAAAAGGCTGGGCATAGGGCTACCCGTGACATAGCTTAGGTCAGGACTGGGTCTACAGGCCTAAGCACAAGTAGACCTGCAGGCTTATGGACTGGGGGTGTGGATGGGCGTTTCTAAGGAGGTTGGTTAGGGCATGTAAGGCCTGTTGGTGCCCTCAGGGCCCTGGCAGTAGGGTTGCTAGCTCATTTGATCTGCTGACTTACCGGCTTCTGAAAAAAAACCTCTTCTGGCAGGCATCACAGATGGCCTTGGGCTGCAGAGGAGCCTGGAGACAAGTGGTAGGCAGTGAGAAGAATTTGCTGTACCAGTTGTTGCACTACTATGATCATAAGGGTTTCATGTTTTGTGCAGATGTAATGCATTTTGGTTAATCATTGCTTCTAGACTTTCCCAGCTCTGGGTGGTAATTGTGAAGATGCTTCTAGTGGGAGTGGGAAACCTCACATCTCAAATAACATTGAAATGTGTAGCAGTTAGACAGGAACACCCCATGTCTGCTGAGCAGCTACATTTTCAGAGCTGGTGAAGTTAGTTATCCTTCAGATGACCAGATTCAGTGTAATCCTGGTATCTGCAGCATTGTTACAATATTTAAACCCACAGTTTGGGTTTAAGCGGATGGGTGTAAGAGGATAAAAGGTTCGGTGGGATATGAACGTGTAGGTTATCTGATCTTGTACTGTTGAGGGGAAAGAGTCCCTCCTAGGGGGAATCTATTTCGTCTTGAATATTTATTCAAAGGAAAGTTAGTGGCTTTTTGTTAAATGGATACATGTTTGTAGAGGGGGAGGACTGACTTTCCAAGCATGTGGTCCCTGGCAGTGGAAACTGATGACATGCAAGTATGTTGAAGTTTATGGCTTTTGTTGTTGCTGCTGCTGCTTCTTCTGCCCTGTCTTGTCTAGTTTGCTGGCTTGGGTGGTACTGGCATGCAAACACCACCAGTATGCTATTCCATGCTGGGCTATTCTTCACAGTTAATGCTGGTACACCTCTTGAGCTGGAACTGGTGGTGGAGCAGGCAAAACTGATCAAAACACATGCCTAATTGGATTTTTAGATCATGCTTTAAAAATGTTGGGTTTTCAAATACTCCCATTAGTGGGCATTAGTACTGAGGAGAAACATGTCACCAGGTAGTTTTTCGACTCAGAATTTGAGTATAATTAAAAAGAGATTACTGAACTCAATAATATTAAAATAAATGCTTTCATTAAATAAAGAACACCACTGGAACCTGTGGATGCACGTAGGAAGTGTTCTGACTCATGACCTGCAGCTTGGTATTAAGGCATGAGAAACATTTTTTTTTTTGTTTTGGACAAAGGGTGCTCACTGGGTCTTCCTTACTGTTGGCTGTGCAGAAGTCAGTCTGGAGGGAGAGGAGTGCAATTCCAGAGGAGTGAGCAGAAGAAATGTGTGTGCGTTCAGCCAGGAAGTGTCAACCTGACTAGCAACAGGTTCCATGGTCTGCACTGGAATAATAAATGGGGATGTAAAATTATAATTATTAATTTAATTTTTTTATCCTTTCGCCACGTGTCCTGGTTAACTTGCAAATGAGTATTCTTTCGCGGTGTCAATCAGGTACTTTTTGCTCTGCCAGTCACCACCTTAGGGTTGGGTTATCAGTGCTAAAAAATACTTCAAATTAAATTGGGAGTTAACAGGCACAGCTGAGAGCATTTTATTTCCGGTTGTAAGGACAAGCTCCCCTAATTCTCAATGATGTGTCACTCAATTCTGTTATGAGGGGAATTTATTAACCTTGTCTTATGAGCAATTTAGTATGCCACTTTTCACTGCTACAGATCACATTTTTATGATGCATTATTGATTAATATTGTTAGTGTTTGTGTTTCACCACCGGTTATTCTTGGCTGTAATTTAACTCTTGTGCTTCACTGCTTTTCCCCTCTTATTTTCACTGAAATATTATTCAGGGTCTATATCTTAAGTAAGACACTTTCACCTGTGCACAGGACTGGAAAATATAAATAATTACTTGTGTTCCACCATCAGTTTTCAGCTGCTGTTGGACAAGCACTGTGACTTGCACTACACCTGCAAAAAGTGCTTTTTCCCTTTCTGGGCTGTGACCAATTTAGGTTGTTACCTTTCTGTGCACCAATTTGTAGCAATACCACTGAGTAGTTCAATAAACTGTCTCAAGTGAACAATGCTGTTCAATAAGAGTCAAATTTGTGTCTGAAGAAAGGATGGCCAGGAAGACTTGAATGCCATAAGGGAATTTCTTAGGGCTTTTCTAGCAAGACTGACTGAAAACTGGAATTTATTTAATATTTTTATTTTCTTCCTTAAGGTATCACAATAGCATAGATGGTCATGTTGCTGGGCTTTGCCATTGGCAATGAATATGTGAGAAGTAAGCTGGAGGCTACCAGGGTTGCTAGTTCTCTTGCCTTGAAAGGAGGCAAGAAGGGAAAACAGATACATCACTGACATGAAACACAAATGCTTCTTGTTTTATCTTCATATAGTACCAAAAAAATTATCCTGATTTATGTTACTCTGAAAGGGACAGATTTTATGGCATTAAATACCTCAGTCTGGAGCTTTGAGTTCTAGTGAAGTCAAACCTTAAATGGAGTTTAAGTGGAAAGTTTGTCAACTGATCTGGCTGTAAAAAGTTAGATTTCAGGAAAGATATATATATAAATTTATGTCAATTTATACAGTGTTAATCTCTGTACAGCAGATCTCAATGCAGGGCTTATGATTTGGGTCATGTTTAAAATTGATTCAGAGATTGGTCCTTGATGAAATTTAGATGCAGTTCCAAAGCTGAGTTGGGATAGAGGACCAAAGCCTAAATAAATGTAACTTCATTTCTAGCTTGAGGGTCAGACTGAAGGGTCTTGTTTTAAAGTGGGATTTTGTTGCATACTGTAACTTCAAGTGCAAAATGCACCATTGTACTGAAAATCTCCAGTCTTTGAGGCTTAAAAGACTCATTGAAGATGAAGGTGAAGCTGTTTGTGTACTTGTAAACATTATGAGAAGAGACCTCAGGAAGAATAAAAGACGTGCAAGTGGCACAGAGAACTCTGGCAAAAGAGAAACATTGCTGTGGAGTGAAAAGATGAATGTTTGAAGGTGATGGCTTTGCCTCTGAAGTTGTAGCATTTGTGAGTGAGGACATGCTGTCTTCTTGCAGGGAGAGGATTTGTTAGCCTCGAGAGGATGGCAGCTTTGCTAGGATATAGTCCTTTTTAGCTGCTAGTGCATCAATGCATAGAGCTAATGTGCTTATGGCTGATATAGCTGAGGAAAAGCCAGTGCGGTGAATGTTTTCAGAAACATGCTTACAGACACAGCTGTTAGTGTAAGTTACACCTTCAAATCACCATTGCAAAGACGGCTTTCAAAAGGGATTGGCAGAGCTGAAGGGGAGATGGGAGTCTCCTGTCTGTCTTGGGCATGGGGGGGAAAAAAAGCATTGATCATGGATCATCATCTTGGCTTTCCCCACCTGTGTGATGTGCTGCAGGTTCTGCCATAGGGTCCTACAAAGTGACAGCTGGGGGGAAGTGAGAACGAACAGAATGGGACTACTTGGAGGTGGCAAATCCAGGGTGTAGGAAAATGCTCTGGAAAGATCAAAGGGTAAAGCACGTAGATGTGCAAGTGCAGAAGGAGACTGTTCATTTGCTTGAACTCTTTCTGTGTTTCTTACATCTGTATGTCATAGAATCATAGAATCATCCAAGCTGGAAGGGACCTCCAAAGGTCATCTAGTCTGTCCTCCCCACAGTCTCAGGGAACCCCCAACTAGACCAGGTTGCCCAGGGCCTTGTCAAGCCTCACCTTGAATATCTCCAGGGAAGGGGCCTCAACCACCTCCCTGGGCAACCTGTTCCAGTGCTCCACCACCCTCAGAGTAAAGAATTTGTTTCTAATATCCAATCTGTCTGCTTTTCTCCAACTTGAAGCCTCATCCTATCACTGCGAACCTTTGTAAACGGACTCTCCCCAGCCTTCCTGTAGCCCCCTTCAGGTACTGGAAGGCTGCCATTAGGTCTCCTCGGAGCCTCCTCTTCTCCAGGCTGAACAACCCCAGCTCCCTCAGCCTGTCCTCATAGCAGAGGTGCTCCAGCCCCCTGATCATTTTCGTGGTCCTCCTCTGGACCCACTCCATCAGGTCCATGTCCTTCCTATATTGAGGGCTCCAGCCCTGCACACAGTACTCCAGGTGGGGTCTCACCAGAGCAGAGTAAAGCGGCAGAATCACCTCTCTGGATCTGCTGGCAACACTTCTTTTGATGTGGCCCAGGATGTGACTGGCCTTCTGGGCTGCAAGTGCGCACTACCTGCTCATGTTCAGCCTCTTGTCCATCAGCGCCCCCAAGTCCCTTTCTTTAGTGCTACTTTTTAATATCTCATCCCCTAGTCTGTCATCTGCTGCCTGTCACTTGCTTTGTGGTCCCGTCTGCTCCTGCTCCATTGCTCTGGCGCTTGCCTATTTGTTGAGGCAGTTCATCAGAAAACTACTTTTTGAGGGGTGTGTGCGTGCCCATGTGTGTATCTCAAGTATTTGTTAGTGAGTTTAATGCTTTGGGACCAGTAGGTCAGTACACTGTGGTGAGCTGCTGGGGAGGCACGGATGCCAGCAGGCAGTTAGGTCAGAGCCACTAACACCGTGCACAGTTGGAGCTGGATGGACCTTTCAGTGAGCCCTACCCCAACTCCATCAGAGCTGATGAGTTTCAGCAAGAAGCAGATTTACTGCCTACTTTTAATAAGGTCCTTCCTTTTATTTTTCCTTTCCAGTAAGCCAGTCTCGAATAGACTGCAACAGAGCCAGTTAAAGATCAGTACAGTGAAGAGGCACGTCTGTTTAGAAATTGCAAAGAAGGAAACATTTGGCAATAACGGATGTGTCTTTTTTTTGGCAGGATCCAAAGAACTCGGAAAGTGTTTTTTCTTCATTAGCGATCCAAATTTTATCACTGCTCCTGTGTTTTGGAAGCTCTCTCAGTGAGGATGAGATGATGTAATTGCATAAATGCAAGATTTCCTATATTTTATGAAGGACAGAAGCTTTGGATGCGGAGTTGATGCAGAAACTGTGCTGGTTCTAGGTCACCTTTACATCTCCCTTGGGCACAGAACGCATTGAAAGCCAAGTGGATCTGTGTCAGTTTGAACTGCTTTAGGTTCTGCTGTCAAGCAGTCGTTTCCAGGGAATGCTTTATTATGTGGAAACAGATGAAATGAAAATTGTTTTCTTTCTATTTAATTCTTTTATTCCAAGCTTAATGTATGCTGTCTGTGCCTCCAGTATGCCCCTAACATGTCATTTTTTGTGGTTGTAGGGAAATTTAGAGGGTTTTGTTTAAAACTGTCCCTGGTGGCTTTGAACTAGCCCCAGAGTCTTAATTAAACATTTTTGGTCAGGCGTGACTCCACAGTGAGTCAAATCCTTTGCCTTTGGTGTTTTGTTTTATTTAATCACTAGACTGTTCGTGTATCTAAAACACTTCAGCATTTCCACTTCACTTCCTCTGTTAGTGTTAAAGAAGCTTCCATCAAAAATTATTTTACCCAACCTTTTTCTGTCTTTATTCAACTTTTTATTCCTAGTGACCTATTCCTTTCCAAATCTTTTAATTTTCCTATCTCCTGCTGCAAACTAGGATATATTGCGTTTCTGTTATTTGTCATTTCTCTTGAACCCTTATTTATATTCTCTTTGTTCTCTCTGGCCTTGCTTTACATAGAAGTCAGCTATTGCTCAGCCACCCACCAGCAGTTTTATCACAGGAGTAGGTTTGGGCAAAACTTCTTTAAGGAGTAAAAAGTTGCGCTGTCAAAGGCAGCTTTGGAATCCCTGTAAACTCTTTCCAAATTCAGTTAGTAGCTTTATCTGAATACATAGAAATAGTTGAACAACATACCTCAGAACAGGTTTTGGAATCCTCTTTCTCCCTTCTCACCAGGTTATATTTGTGAGTGTGCTTTCTGACAACCCACAAATTAGTTTGCTTGCTTAATGAAACTGAGACTGAGGATCCTGTCTGGCTTTACCCAGTTGAGACAAGGAATTAGTGTGTTCATCAGGTAGCTCCCAGTGACGTGCAAGAATTACACTTGCGACTCCCCATTTTTCAGCAGTTAGGTTGCTTTGGATCAGTGTCTCTTCATCTTGCAAAGCTGCCCTACTTAGACAAGAGGGCCACCCAAAGTGGCTTTATATCCTGGTGGTGAAGCCGTTTCCCTCTAGCACCTTTAGTCACTGTCTTCAGAGAACAGCTTAACAGTTTCTTGCTTTCATACCTACTTTGTGGAAAAATTCAGCAAAATGAGAGAGGAAAAAACTTGCGAGTTTTTTTTTTAAATTGTGATACGCCCTTTATTCAAGAATAAATCAACAGATAATTTTTGCCACTGAACTAATGAACAATTCTTTTTTTTTTTTCTTTTTTATAGCATGGTTTTATAGGATTGTTATTAGCTGGCTGATCTACAGCATCTCAGATCAACAGTTGTGCATGGGAAAGTTCAAAATGCTTTGCAGCTCCGCTGTGGACTCTGCCTTTTGCTTTCCTGTTTAGTGTCATTAGCCTGGCTTGATTACACTTTTCAGACTCTGTGACTGATATATTGAGATTGGAATGTAGCCCATCATCTGAGAAATCAGAGAATTTCATGTGCAAAATATTTGCTAAATGCTAATGAGTTCTTAGACCTTGAGCCTAATGGTAGTTACATGTATTATTTACTTATACAAAATGTGCCCTTCCTGGTCCAGTCTTCCTCCCCAGGTGCCCTTGTTAACCCGTCCAGCTACATGAATCTTAAAGATCACCCACTGAGTCATCCTGGTCCCTGCTGAGTGCTTCTCAAACCATCCACTTATATTCATCCTTTGCTGCTTATATGCTGTATTGCTGGATTCAGCTGTGCTTATAGTAGGATCTCCATGCAGTGGTAATCCTGTGAGCCAAGTGAGACCTAATTTGAACCCAATCTCGCAAGAAAGCGTGCATGCTTGAGTTCAGGACTCTTCTGGAAGCCAACCTGTCAAGTGTGAAGTGCCTCGTTGCGTGTTTCCTTGCAGATGGGAAAGTGGTTGGGTTTGAATCATTGGAGTAGCATTTGCTTTGGTGTCTGGACAGCATCAGCACTGTCTGATGGTAAAGGGGATGTAAAATTAGAAACTTAAACTGCTGAATATTTCCAAGATTACTGAGCGAGGGCCTCGTGCTGGAAACATTTGACTGTATCAGTATATTTTTATTTTGCACTTATGTGCAGTGCTATAATGTATTTTGGGTTTATTTTGTTAGTAGGAAACCTGAAACCTCTATTAAGTTGATGTAAAAAAGATGACACTGGATGATATTGAGATGAAGAACAAGAATGTAACCTATGTAAATTTTACTGATGAATTGTGCATGCAGCTTCTATATCTAATACAAGTACGTGAACAACACTAAAATAAATTCAGCATGTGCTTTATGTTGGCTGAGGGGTTGCAGGGCATTAATGCTAATTTGTAACAATGACTGTGAAGTTATTGGCTGGCAAATGAGGGTGTTCCCTTTATAAACATGTTGTTTCAACATGCCATATTCTTCCTGCTGCCTCTAGTGCTTATGATGAAGTTTAGGAGGTTATTTGAATATAGGTTAGTGCTAATGTAATGAGCTGCAAGCTTACTTCATGTTATCCTTGTATTTCTGTATTTCCTCTCTGTTCTTTCACCAGCCCTCTTCCTGGGTATGTGATCGCAGCAACCAGTTGTCAGTCATCCTTTGTATCCCTTAAGTTTCTCTTGTGCAATTTTTTGGTTTGGATGTAACTTGGCAATATCCGAGTTCAGCTGATGGATGTATTGATGCCATGTGGGATCTACAGCAGTGTCTGGTAATAACTGTCCATGGACAATGGTTCCGACTGTTGCGTTCACAGTTTCCTGGAGCTCTAGACAACTTCTAAAAAGCCTAAAAAGCAATTTAAAGTAAGCAAGTTTGTATGTGCTTTTGGACCAAATTTGAAACTACTTAAGGGGCTGCATGCTTACTGGAAAACTTCAAGGACTGCATATGGGTAAAGCTGAAATTCACAAGGTTGCCATGCTTTGTCCTTTCTTCCACGCTGTAGGAGCAATGTGGTACAGAAGCGAGGAACTTCATGCTTTGCAAATATTTTTTCCTTTACAGATTTCTAATAGTAATATGGATGCAAGTGGGGATGGCAAATGGGAGAAAGACATTTTGAAGGCAGACTCTTTCTGTAAAGCTTTTTGCTCCTAAGAATTGTGGTTGTTTTGAGCCTTAGGTTTAATAGGTCTTTGGTCATGCTCACCTCGTGGCAGGTATTATGTGGTCTGTCTTGCTCAGAAGCAAGTGACACCTTTGTCCAGACACAGGGCAAAAGTGGTTGACTGTGCCTTAGCAGAACGGGTGATTCCAGGTGGGTACCATGATCCTAGAAAATGCTTTTTAAAGGAAAAGCATAAAAGGTTGGATCTTAAAGCAGCAAGATGTAGTTGTGCTAAAAAGTTGTGCAGGAGATAAAGAAAAAAAAAAAAGTAAGTGTAATTCTTGGATAAGTTAAATGTGGGTGGTTAGGATCTGATAAAGTGATACAAATTAAAAAGAAATTTATTTCATGTTATATATTTGGAGAAAACAGGTGGTTAAAGTGCAGAGGGAGTACCTTCAGGCTTTCCATAAAAAAAACCCAAACCCAAACCATCTGTAGAAATCTAGAAGAGGTGAAGAGCTTATAGTATTGAGCTACATTTCAAATATGATTATGTTCTAGGGCAGATAACAAGATGAGTATGATTTTGTACTGACTGTTATTTTTTCCAAACCTAGCCTGTCTTGCTCCTGTTGCCTATTACTAGTCACTGAAGCTCAGCCATGACCCTCACAGTGAAGTGTTGAAGGTGCTGGGCAGTATAATGGTGTCGCAGTTCTGTCTGGATTGGCCAATGAGAAGATGACAGATGCTGTCCCCCACCTTTTGCTCTAGGGAGAGGATAAAGAGGGCAATAAAGAGGGTTATGGGTTTAGGAAAAAATAAACTAATGAAATATTAATAATAGAACAAGAAGAAAATAATGAAATAGATACAGTTTTGCATATTTACATACAATATATATAAATATATATTTTTATATCAGGATCCCAGGAAGATGTCACTAGCAGGCACTGGGGAAGTACCAAACTAGACTCAATGAACTGAATGGGAACTGGATTCCAGATCTTGATTCAGGAACCCATGGATCATGAGTGAAGGTAGACAGCCAGGGTCCTCCTCAGACATCAGTCATTGAAGACAGTGAGCCATTGAAGAAGAACCCTAACGCTTTCATCCCTCAGCTTTTATACTGAGCATGGCAGATGGGATGGACCATACTATTGGTCAGTTTGGGTTACCTGACCTGTCCATGCCTCCCCATAAGTGGGACCCCTCCATGGGGCGAACAACCAAGTCAGCTGACTCTGGTTGTCACAGCAACAAGTATAGGCAAGAGCCTCTCTCACTGAACGGAAAGTTGGCTCTGCTCCCCCCCCAAACCCGGACAAGTGGGTATCAGCCACAGATACTGGAATGCTTTTTGCAAGCAGAAGTTACTAGAAAGCAATTTCCCCATGCAGAGAAGCAGACATCAGACTGGCCACTTCCAGAAGTTTAGACCATCTCTCCAAGACACTTGGCACATTTGTTAATGCTTTTGTAGATGGGGGTTGCAGCAAGTGAAAATGTTGAGGATAAAAATTACATGAAAATTGAAATCCTGAGAGGCACTGGGGAAACCAAGAGCAATAAGGGGCTAATAGATACTTTGTTAGGGTGGCAATTTAATGCCAAAATAAAGAGTAGATGTCAAATGCTACAAAGCAGAAAAGGCTGCTGCCATACTTCTTTGTTACGGCAGTATTGTAGGGAATGATAGTTACAGTAAATAGTTTTCAGATGTGCAGATCTTAGTACAGATAAGCAATGGCTGTGTGGATGTGGGGTGAAAGAAGGGAAATGAGCCAAACTAAATAGGGCCTCCCTGAAAAGTCCCCAGCAAAAGTGGCAGTAGAAAATCAGAATAGAGAACAAAGAAGCAGTAAACTGTGCAGGAGGAGATAAGAGAAATGATAGTAATATCCCTAAAATTGTTGCTGAAAGAGGTGCTGAAGCGTTTTGCAGATTGGTAAATTCATACTGGCCAGAGCACTTGTTGGGAGTAAATGAAGAAAGGGCTTCATGGCAAGGAGGAGAGATGGTCTGACAGAGTTACTTGCTGTAGTTCTGCTTAGACCAGCACTGGCAATTGTTGGATCCAGATGTGGAGCCTTTAATGTCTCCTATCACAGGGAAAGACCACATGGTAAAAGCTGATTCACCGAAGAAACTTTGGAGACTTGCGGTGATAGGCACAAATGGCTAAGATAAAGCTGTGTAGATAAAACAGCAAGATGAAATCAAAGGTGTGTCAACTAGATATGCAGCCTGAGAGCACTGTATGGTTAAAAAAAAAGCAACCTGTCAAAATCAACCCAACTTGTGGTAGGCTTTGCAGTCATAATAAAGCACGTGGCAGATTTTGTGAGGATTCATTGTGGAATACCTGAAGGGCAATAAAACACCAATAATAATTAACATCTTCAAGGCTGAATGTCAATGTGAAGCATGCTCCATCCAAATGAATGAAAGCTTGAGGGAATGGCTAACAGAGACCTGTTTGTCAAACAAAGGTTCATTCTTTCAGATCTGCTGTGCTTGTAAATAGATAATAGATATGCATGTGATTCAATACGCTGATAGTAGTATGTTAGAGATATTTAAATTCTGATATTTTAAAAAAAATAATTTAGTACTATCAAATATTGGTCAATATCTTAAAGCGTCTTCAGTTCTGATTTTTTTAAAAATAATTAATTGGCCAGTATTTGAATGAAAACTGAAAGGTACTGGAGTGTAACAAAAAAGGCTGCATCTACCCCCTTTACCCCTCCCAAGCTAATAATTAATGGTTGCCTGGCAGTTCTATCCAACAGCAATGGGTGAGTTGAGTAGAAAACAAAGAAGGATTTTGAGTCACGGAGTCACATACCTGTAAGCTGCCGAGTGTATTCAGCGGGGTGGGAGGTCGCCTGGCTTTGTCTCCAGTTTGCAGCTTGTGGCAGAGAACTCTTTGCAGAAACCAAGTACTAAGTTGGGACCAAACAAAGAGGGCTCTTTACCTTTTTCAGAAGTTGCATGTGTGTTTGCATTGAGTGCCTCATGTGGGAGCGGAGTCCCAAACTGACAGACCTTACCTATCTATATCCTAAAATTTTGGGGTTTCCTTAGTGTAGAGAGGGGAAGGTAGTTTCCAAGGCTGGGTATCTGTCTGCAAGATGAACCTTCTGTACCATCTTTCTTGGGTCAAAAGCAGCTGCAGTAGGACTGTGTTATGGGTCCCCAAGCTTAAAGTATCATAAGAAGACTGATGATAGCTGATTCCTATTGTGCCCTTGGAAAAGCGCACCTTGCTATGAGGTGTCCAGGTTTTTCCTTCAGTGTTAGCTGGAAGTGCTTCATTCTGGAGAGAGGAGACTGCTGTCATCTGCACAAGACAAAAGGAGATTGATTTGAGTTAAAATAATGTGCAAATACGTGTATATTTGGTATAAATAAATATAGAACCGCCAGAAGAGGTTTTGCAAAGAAAGAAGAAAAAAAAATATTAAAGTTTGAAACTTGTATGACCTCTTTTATAAAGTAAGCAATATGGCTATCTGCAGTAGCAAGAAACAATGATCTGTCCTAGCACAACTGCCTGGAGTAACTCAGCTGCGAGTCATGCAAATATAGGGGTTATGCCTTGAAAGAGAACACTGAACTTTGGATCTCTGTTGCTTTGTTTTAGTCTGTGTGCCTGAAGAGAAAACACAATCAGATAGTTCAGTTCCATACCCCAAAGGCTGATGGAAACCATGTCTTAGATGTGTATGCCACAAAATATGTAATATAAATAAGTGATAGTTGTTCTTTTTCTTGGGTATTTCTGGCAGTGGGTTTGTTTTTTTTTTTTGAGAACTTTACCCATTTTGCTCATTCCAAAAGTCTAAAATATCACAATACAATGTTACAAGTCCGTGTTGATGTTGCTAATGGCTTGCTTTCCTCAAAAGAATCTGTGATTTGCGTCTTTGATGTGCAGGGCAGGAGGTGGGCGTAGACTAAAGCACATCATGAAAATGTGGGAAAATCTTGAAGATTTTGTTAGGTTTCTGACAACAGGTTTTCACTCTAAATCTTTCCTGTGGTGATGAACCACTGTCGTTCCCTAATAAAGTTAGCTAAATGAGCTCTTGGCTCATGTGTCTGTGGCTAAAACCAGTTTGAGCTACTGGCTATGGTCAAGCATTCAGATGTTGTGCTGAGTCTTTTCCTGGAGTCTGTTCCAATTAAAGTTGGTCAGAAGTCTCTCCTTCCAGCAGCCTGATCCAAGGGCCACTGCTATAATAACAGCAGGTTGTTCTTCCCACTAGGATGTGCCTATGAGACACTAGCTGCTTTAGAAAAACATTATACACTTAAAATTGGTGGTTGAGCAAGGTAAAACAAGCTATAACATTAAACCACTTTTCTTTAGAAGTAGGGAAAGTGAGGAAGTCGGTTTAACAGTATTTTTGTATTTTGTTTTGTATTAAAGTGACATTTTTATTTTGTATTTTGTTTTGTATTAAAGTGACCTAATCTAAAAGAACATGTTATTCTCTGATAGGTCTGTGGAGCAGGGTCTGCCACCTCTTCTTGCCTGGAGGCCGCTTAGGGCAGTGCTTCTCTGCCCTCTGCCTGGGCCTTCTGCAGAAGCTTGCAAGCATGTGTCTCTGAGTCATCTTGACCTTGTAGCTCTCCGACTGTGGACTGTACAGTGGGACAAGAACTTGTTCTTTTAAGTATGGTGGCAGTTCTTCTTTTTTGATAGGTGTGACAGGAAGAGACTACCTGTTGTCACTGTTGTGCCAAAACAAGAACTGGTTACCATGATAGAACTTGCAAAAGGTCATACATATGAAATAACATGGCAAATAGCATGTTGTGTGGGGTCTTCTTTTTTTTTTTTTTTCCTTAGCTGCTGTTAATCTCCTTCATTTTTTGCTAGTAATTTATACTGAGTATGCTTTAAGCGTGGTACTGTGAATTACCCATCCTTGTATTTTAAACAAAGCATAGCTAGTTACTTTTGGTCATAGAATCATCTAGGTTGGAAAAGACCCTTGGGATCATTGAGACCAACCATCTACCCTACTCTACGAAGTTCTCCACTATACCATATCCTCCAACACCACATCTAAATGACTCTTAAACACGTCCAGGGATGGTGACTCAACCACCTCCCTGGGCAGCCTATTCCAATGCCCGACTACTCTTTCTGTGAAAAATTCTTTCCTAATGTTCAGTCTAAACCTAGAACCTTGACGTCATTCCCTCTTGTTCTATTGCTAATTACCTGTGAGAAGAGACCAGCACCAACCTCTCTACAATGTCCTTTCAAGTAGTTGTAGAGAGTGATGAGGTCTCCCCTTAGCCTTCTCTTCCTCAAACTAAACAGTCCCAGCTCCTTCAACCGCTCTTTGTATGATTTGTTTTCTAGGCCCTTCACCAGCTTCGTTGGCCTCCTCTGCATTCGCTCCAGCACCTCAATATCTCTCTTGTATTGAGGTGCCCAGAACAGGACACTATACTCGAGGTGTGGCCTCACCAGTGCTGAGTACAGGGGGACAATCACCTCCCTACTTCTGCTGGTCACACTATTTCTAATACAAGCCGGGATGCCATTGGCTTTCTTGGCCACCTGGGCACTGCCAGCTCAGATTCAGCCACTTGTCAATTAGAACCCACAGGTCTCTTGCTGCCAGGCAGCTTTCCAGCTACACTTCCCCAAGCCTGTAGTGCTGCATGGGCTTATTATGGCCCGAGTGCAGGAGCTAGCACTTGCCCTTGTTGAAACTCATACCATTAATGCTGGCCCAATGATCCAATCTAGCTAAGTCTTTCTGTAGAGCTTCCCTATCCTCATGTGAATCAACACTCCTGCTTAACTTAGTGTCATCTGTGAACTTGCTGATGATACACCCTATGTCCTTATCAAAACCATCAATAAAGATGTTAAACTGAAGTGGTCCTAATACTGAGCCCTGAGGCACACCACTTGTGACTGGCCACCAGCTGGATTTAAATCCATTGAACACCACTCTTTGGGACCTTCCAGTCAGCCAGTGCTTGATCTAGTGGATTGTATGCTCATCCAGGCTGTGTGAAGCCAGTTTTTCCACAAGAATTCTATGGGGGACAGTATCAAATGCTTTTTGAAAGTCCAGGTATACAATACCCACAGCCTTTCCCTCATCCAATAATTGGGTCATCTTGTCATAGAAGATCAGGTTTGTCAGGCATGACCTGCATTTCATAAACCCATGCTGACTAGGCCTGATTCTGTGGTTGTCCATTATGTGGTTTGTGGTGGCTCTCAAGATGACCCACTCCATGACCTTCCCTGGTATTGAGCTCACACTGATAGGTCTATAATTTCCTGGATCCTCTTTTTTGTTTTTCTTGTAGGTGGGTGTTACATTTCCCACCCTCTAGTCCATTGGGACCTCCCCAGTTAGCCGTGACTTTCTGTAAATGATGGAAAGCAGTTTGACAAGCACGTTTGCTGACTCTTTCAGCACTCTTGGGTGTAGCCCATCCGGTCCCATAGACTTGTGTGCATCCAAGCAGCATAGCAGGTCACTGATTTCTTCTTCTTTAATCGTGATGTCCTCATTCAGCTTCCCCTCCCTGTCTCCTAGCTCACGAGGCTGGGTGTCTGGAAGCAGTCCGGGTGTCTGTCATGGGAAGGCATAGCTTTGAAGCACTTTAATAAAATGAAATTAATTTGAAAAACTTCAGGCAGAGAAGTGCTCTGTGTAAGACAGAGGCAATATCATTGCTTTTCCATATTGGTTTTTATCAGGCTTTGTTAGGATTCAGTGATGTATGCTACTTATTTCTTGTTGGAA
Source organism: Pedionomus torquatus (assembly GCA_013398155.1). NCBI lineage: Eukaryota > Metazoa > Chordata > Aves > Charadriiformes > Pedionomidae > Pedionomus > Pedionomus torquatus. The sequence continues at coordinate 204,768 of VZRU01018732.1, read as the reverse complement.
ACCAGCATAATGTCTTTTCAGAGCTTGATAACTCCACTCTGGGTATTTTGGTCCTTCCTATGGAAATTTAGATGTCTTTCATCAAGATTTCAAATTTCCCATTGCTTTTCTTGATCTCTGCAGGACTTCACTTGTGCGCTCCTGGAGATGAGAGCCATTCCCAGTCCCCAGGCTGCAGTGGGAGGTGATGGCTCCAACAGCCTTGCAGTGTGACATGGAATCTGGCCTCCTTCACTGCGGGCTGTGCGGGTGTGAGGAGGAGACTCCAGGTTTCAGGCTGCAGAGGGGCTTTGTCATTTGTCATCACAGGGCTAGAGCATCTGAAGCAGACTGACTCATTCTCTTCCTAGTGACTCACTATATGTTTTCTTTTTCCTGGGTGGAAAAAGAACTCCTGTACAGGAATGCAAAGTGAGAGCCAGACCAGAGGAACCAATTTGTATCAATAAAAGGCAAATACCTATTCAGAAGTTATTTTTATTACAGGAGTCCTGGTATCCTAGGAAATGTGTGCTTGTGTGGTTTGAGGCAAGAACTGAGTCAAAATGTGTATTGTTTCAGCTGTCAGGACTGGGGTAGGATGTCTTGGCACAGAAACGAAGTAGGATGCTCGCGGTCATGTCCGGGTTCAGTGTGGAGTCAGACAGCAAATGCGTCTTCCCTGATTCATCTCTGGGCCTGTACCCCTTCAGCTGCCAAACCTCAGGGTATTTCAACTGAGTTTCTTTCCTCTTATTTAGTATGCCAGCATAACTGGATTTATTTTTCAGCATTACCTACCTATCTGTGTTTGATGATAGGTTTGTTTCTTTTTAATCTTTGATGGCCTGAAGAGCCTCCTCCTGTGCCAGTACTCGCTTGCTTTAGTTAAGGGACATGAATTTTCTCATAGGAGCTCTTATGCTAGTCCCTCCCTTTGTTTAACTAGAAGGTCTGCTTTCATTTGTTTGATGGTGTGATGTTGCAGTGGCAACCCTGCCCACCTCCAGGCTCAAATGTTATACTTGCATGTAAGGTGTGTGGAGGACCCTTTACCACTGTCTTACTGTGCATTTATGCAGGGGTCTCCAGTGTAGGGTCAGTGAAGTCGAATTTTGAATCAAACTAAATAATGTTCTCCTATACCTTCATAGAAGGTTCCTCTCCTGATTTTAAATTTGCTTTTCGTGTATGTTTCTGCCTATTCTGTGAAACTTTCCAAACCATGCAGCAGCTTGTCTCTATTTAGAAGAGCTGCTGTGACGTTTTTATGTTAGAGACTAACATAAGCTCCCTGGTAAAGCCACGTGTATATACGTGGCCACTCTCTCTCTGTGGATGCATGAAGCTGTGCATCGCAGGAGCCTGTGGCAGATGCTGGATTCCATAGCCTGGCTGGGGAGCAGAGATGGTAGAGTAGGGACAGGCAGCTGATGTGATCCACTGCAATTACACATCCCAGATAAAGTAGTTTAGCTTTTGAGCAAAAAGAAGGATGAATTATTTTGTGGAAGGAAGATGCTAAGAGTTCAGTTCCTTTGCAATAATTCTGTTTCTTTCAGCTCTAAAATAAAATCCTCTGCTATTCCTTCTTGCTAAGGCTCTGCAATCAGATCTGCATATATTATCTCCCCCTGCTTACAGCTTATTGAATTCTTTTTTTATTAGTACTTACATTGACGCAACAGTGAATGACAGCAACTTACTCTACTGGAGGTCTAAGCGTGTGTGTGCTTAAATGTGAGAAAGTCACATTGTCTGGCACCTGGCCATGTTGATAGCAGTTTGGTGGGTCTCTGCTCTGGGCCCTGTGTCCGTCACTGGGGGTTGCAGGGTGTGTGTGTGTGAGGATAGATTTAAACATAATTTCCAAGGCTTCTGCTTGCTTTCTGTTGCTGTATTTCATGTTTTTCCTAGCTACCCTGCAATGGCATTGCTAATCTTAATTTTACTACTAATTAATACTACTATTTCTTAGTAGCATTGCTATGGGTTACAGCCCAGTGCTGGCTTTAGGGTGGCTCTGGCTGGGGCTTAGGGAAGATGCAGCCACATCTGGTTTCACAGCTTTACACTTGGATGCTTGTAGCTCAGGGAAGGATTGATGATGTGTGTGGCTCTTTACTAGTCAGGGTGTTTTATCCTGAATCTTGTTTTCCATGACTCTAAATCTTGAGGGTAGTTTTGCATCTAAGCATGAGAAGCGTGAGGGAAGACCTGTCTTGCTTCCATCTGGAGAGGTGTTTAGTGAGGCAGAACAACATACCCTAAACATTTTATTGAAGAACAGAGAGTGCTTTAAGCAGGAATGAATAATACAGATGCTATCCCTGTTCTCTTTGGCTAGTCAAGATAGCAGATTCAGAGTTCTCGGTTTCATCAAAATGACTGCAGTGAAGTATTAAAAGAAGACTGGATTCTGGTTGTGAAGGATGATGTGCTCTGATCGGGAACCGAAACAAAAGTATGTCTGAACGATAACAGTATTTTGCAAAGATGACATTTTACTGGGCCTGATACTGCCTTGCAGAATTCCAGTATTTAGACTGAAGTGCCTCAAACTGTTTTCCAGCTCCTTTGTAACTTGAGTAGCACTTCGCCACACATACATGACTTTCAAAAGTCAAAGTGTCTGTGGAATAAAGATAGATGACTTACAGCTACATCAGTATTTTGTTTGCTTTGCCTAAATTGAATTGTCTTGAAATCAATAGCTGATGTATTTGAGGTTCACAAGGTGTTGTTGGCTTATTGATACTTTTCTGAGTGGACAGTTTATTAAACATTACAGTAGTCCTCACTAGATTTCCTGGTTTAAGTTTTGAGTTTTCTTGCCATAAACCTTCCTTTCTTTTCCAAAACTTTTTAGAAAGTCATTAGCAGCCCACAAAATTTATATAAAGAAGTTTTTGTTGACTCTGAATTTGTTAAACCTACATTAGTGTGAGATGTTACTTGTTTCTGAGACAGTTCTTGTAAATTTAGTTTAAAATGTTGTTCAGAAACATGAGACAGACTGTCTTCAACTTGCAAAAAGATGATTCAAAATACTCTTCTAATGAATGATTGACAGGGACTGCTTAGAGTTCATCTCAGGAACTTTTTCCAAGTAGCAAGTATGGAAATGTGACATATGAAGGAGACATTTTTTTAAGAAGGGTTTGGGTATTTGTTCTTTATTTCAGGATTTCTGCAGCAGGATCTGAGGTTCTCTTATTCTCTCTTCCTTCGCTTTTCCACATGCTCAGATTTAATGTAGGTGGCTAAAAAGGGGCTAGATTATTGAAAAACTCCTCTCTATGATTTACTGAGGTTCTTTTATAAGTGTGGTAAAAGAAACTTCCTCAAGTCCTGGTTCATGACACTTTTCTTTTAAATAGATATGTTAATGTGTTCTGATCTTGATAAGTAGCATTTACTGTCTTGTGATGAACTAGGGGAGATGCAGAGCAGGAAAGCAGCCTGCTCCTTTCAGACAGCATTGGTGGCAAAAAGTTGAGGATAATCCCTAGACATCTTGGCTCACGGGTGCATATTGTAACTCCTGAGGAAAAACATTCATTCAGCATGTATGGAAATGGCTAGTTTCTATTACCTTTTTTTCCTAATCACTGCATCTGTCTTGCAGACCCTCAGGGTGACAACGTGTTAGCTTTGGTTTGGGCAACCCTTTCCAATAAGCCCTGTGGTAGAAAAGACTACATGAGCATGTAGAGTAGTCAGCAGAATTAACAGCTAATTTTTGCTATTTTTGAGCCTCTGAAAGAATCACAGTAGAAAATAAAATTCTTGTTAATGTTAAATCTGGCATTTGCCTATTATCTGTTTTTTTTTGTAATGTGCCTTTTGGGTTTTGTTCTTCAGTCGTTGCTTGGCCCAGAGGGAAGCCAAAGTGTGTGTCTGGTGTGTTGTGTCCCTTATTCTGCCTCCAGTGCAAACAATCCCGTGATGACAACTGACAGAGAGGCCTCGAGATGCCGGTCGGTGGTTTTATTTTCATTTGACAGTTTCTGCTGATGGAGGAAGGGGAAAAATGACACTACATTTAAAACCAAACTGTATCGTATCATTTCTTTCCGCTATTTTTCCTAAACTTCTTGGTTTTTTTCTCTTTCTGATTGTCTTCTCCACCTAAAGCGTGGAGATCTTTGCACTTCTGGGTTATCCCCAGTGCCATTCAATGCTTGGGGCATGTGGCTGCAGGCAGCAGAGGGGCAGCAGCTCCTCAGCAGAAACACTGCTGTGCTTTGGGCTGGCTGAATCCGTCAACTGGTTTCCAAAGGATCATCTTTGTCTCTGTGCTGCTAAGGTGATTTTTAGTAGTAGCTACTGCTAAAGAGAGGGCTGTGAGCTCATGGCAAGCAGAACATTATCGACCTAGTCTTTTATAGACAGGCTTTCTATGTTTGGTGTTTTTTTTTTTTATTTGGTGGAGTTTTTGAGTTTGGTTTGGTGTTTTTTTTTTTTTTTTGGATGTCAGGCACCTCTGGGAGTCAGATGGTTGTTCAGACCTCTTCTTGTAATTTGGAATTCATGATACACATGGGTTGAGCGGTACTAGCAGCTCTAATACTTTTTTGCTGGTGGCAGCCCTGATGATCAAAAATTTTGAAGCAGAGGGGTGTGTGTGTGTGTGTTACTTGCGCACACGTTTAACATGCTTGGGTTTTAAAAACCTAAGATCCTCCAAAAGCAGAACAACATAGACTATCCAGGGCCACAAAGATGCTCAGAGGGCTGGAGCACGTCTGCTGTGAGAAAAGGCGGAGAGAGTTGGGGTTCTTCAGCCTGGAGAAGAGAAGGCTCCGGGGAGACCTTCTAGCAGCTTTCCAGCATCTGAAGGAAGACTACAGGATAGCTGGAGAGGGATTATTTTACAAGGGCATGTAGTAATAGGACAAGGGGTAACATTTAAATTGGAAGAGGGTAGATNTCTTTTTTTTTTTTTTCTTCTGGTTCTTGAAGAAATCTGATTTTCTGAGGCATCTGCATACCTAAATCTTTTTTACTGGTCAACTAAGGACCTAAACAGGTTTGGTTCTGAAGTCTTCAGGCTTTTCTGAAGCTGTATTTTCAAGCTTTCCCTCCAGAGTCCCATTGGTGTCCTCTTCATCATTCAAGAACTGAGGTCCCTGTATTGTTGAGCGACTCTGTGAGCTGATGCTGGACAAAACACGATACATGGCTCGTGCTGTGTTTTGAGATGGATGAGGAGAATTGGGGAGATCAGGGCCTTTTAGCTGTAGCCTGTAGCTCTCAGTGGGTGCTGAGATGTGCAAGGTGCACTCTGGTGGGCCAGCATCCAGACTTAGGCAAGCGGCTGGAGGGATGGTCACACATGGACCTTGACCAGCTTTGCTGCATGGTGTCTCCTCAGCAACATTTTTCTCCTCTCGCCTGTCCTGTCTTGAGGCAGATAGGACATCAGAACCAGCATCCCACTCAACCACCTCTCTGCTCTCCACCTTCCTCTTCCTTGGAAAGTGAGGCTGGGCATGATGCTGTCATTTGATGTTAGTGGGGACCAAGCTAAACAGCTGCAGACTGCCAGGAGAGAAGATGGCTTTGGGTTTGTTTATGATTGCCTCATCACTCCTGTTTCTCCCAGCCCTTCTTCTGGGCAGCTCTGCGGGGTGAAATGTTTGCCACTTCCCAGAAACGGGGCCAGGAGTTTTGCGAGGGCTGCCTGCAAGCAGACGTGAGGTGTGCAGTGCTTCCTTGCGATACGTGGGGCGAAAAGCCTGGGAAGTCCCCTTCCCAAATCTTTGGCTCCTGTGGCTCCTTGGCAGATGGGGCATGAGGAGAGCCTGGGCGGAGCAGGGGGTCCTGTGGCTGCGTGGCTCAGCTGCCTGCGGGAGGAGGGAAACAGGAGGCGGAGGCAGCATCCAGCCATCTGCCACCAAGGCAGCAGCAAGATTTATTTGACACTGCTATAGTCCAAATTCCCGGATGCCTGGAGGAAGAGGGAGGGGGAAGGACTGTAATTAGTTTAACTGGCCACAGGTGTGTAACAAGAGGAAGCTGGAGACAAAACAAATTATGGGGCAGATTCTGGGCCTGGCAGTTGCTTTAAACAAATGGATCCTGTGCTGCCCTTGGGGCTGGATGTGTCGCTGCATTGGGGCTTGGTATATGGGTAGTGATATTTAGTGATTTAGCCTGTTGGAGGTACGTTGTGACAAGTAGAGAGATCAACCCCACAAATAAAAAACATTTTTCTGATTAGTGCACTTCCCAGAATCCAGCTGTCTTGCTTGTTCCCTGTGCTGCTGCCTTTGTAGGTCTCCTTTGCAATGGCACGGGAATGCTTGATGTTCACCAGGCTGCTTACGAGGTGGAGAACCTCTGCATGACTTTCGTAGGCTCCTTAAACAGCAGGCATTGCAAGTCACAGATGGCTGGTTCAGAGGGGACCTATGCTCAGCCTCCAGCCTGCTGATGCCTTCAGATCTGTGGAGGGTTTGAACAGAGGCAGGGCATATCTCTGGGTATGAAAGACATCTCCATTCCTATCCTAAGAGCTTTTATTAAACTGATGAGAAAAACAAAAGAAGTGGGAGAGATGGCATCAACATGCTGGGGAGTACAGCCGGCCATAGCAGATCCTGGGTTTCTGGGTTCTTCCTCAAAAACCTATCAGCTTTTGCTGCTGCTTTCTAAGCCTCTCAGTGGGCTTGGCTCTTTAAAGAGCTATCACTAGTTTTGAATTTCATGTGGAGGTTACTGTTGAATTATTTGACATGTTATAGACTTTCTCATAAGAACTTACAGGAAGCTTCATTGTGACTTCCCATGTGTTTAATGCATTGCCATTTTAATTTTAATGTCTGTGAAGGAAATACCTTTCTGGAACAGTAACCTTAATTGACTTTCTTTTGAAAAGCCAAATATGGCGCATTTTTTGTTATAGCTCGCTTTTGATCTGTAAAAGACCATACTTGAGTAGAGATCTTGTCAGAATTTTATCACAGGCTCACCAAAAATCTCTCTTGGAGTGGGGAAAGAAGAGAGTGAAAGGGAAAAAGGGAAAGCGAAAATATAAGTGTATTCTGGATCCATATGATTGGCATGGAGTTGGAAGGCAGGTTTAATTCCTCTCCTTGACTCAGCAGTCTCTTACTACATCCTACCCCCAGAGCAGCTGTCTTGAGTGTATAAATGAGTGTCCTACACAGCCAAGGTACAAGATTACTACACAGGGTTGGTAGGACCTTGCTCTACAGGTAGTCCCATCAGCTTCTGTGAAACTACTGTGGTGAGAGATAAGCGGTGCAAGTAAGGGCACGGTTCATCAGCTGTTGTCCTGGCACCAGCTCAGGGCTGTATGGTTGTTGCTTCTGCTTGATTATATCCACTACCCCTCTATGACCTCTCTGTCAAGCAGCTGCTCTTGTCTGGTCAGCTCTGATTTATCTGATTATGCTTTTGTGAATGGGTTTGGTTTGGTTTTTAACCCAGTTTATTTCACAGGAACAGATGAAGGACATATTTTTAGTCATATTTTTTAGTGCTCTGCTCAGCTTTGCAAACTTAACTCTGTCACACCTGTTGTGGGGATGGTTACAAGAATAAGTTGTCACAGGGGCCATTTATTCTACTAACTAGCTCACAACTGTAAGTAAAAATTCAGAGTCTCTTTTGCATTTGCCTTACATTTCCTCAGTCTCCCCGTGGCAGTGTTGATCATGGTATCTTGCTCCTCCGTTTCCTCTCAAGTTCTGGTGGTCCATGAGGGCGCAGTGAGTTGCGCACCACTGGTAGATCGATTGGCCATTGGTGGATGTGCCTGATGAGCAGTGAGAGAGAAGGGCAGAGCTGGACGGCAGCCCCAGCATCGTGCGTTCAGCCCCTAGGGCTCGGAGGAGTCTTGCCAGGGAGGTGGCTCCTCAGCTGCAAACCAGCCCTGCAGCCACCCACCTGCCTTGTGACCTGGTATGTTGCTCCTGTGTTGGTAAAGAAGACCCTGGCAGAGCCAAATGACTGAATTGAATGTTTGCTGCTGTGGGCAGTGTCATTGCCAGATCATCTCACGTGAGCTTCAGTCTGGATGTCCTTGGATGTATACTATAAGGTGCTGATGTTTTTCACAGTCCTTATGCTTTAATGACAATTATTTGTCACACTTCTGTTTTTTGTACTGCTAGCATGCAGCACTGAGATCTCCTGCAAGGCTCAGATGGATATCTTAATTAAAAAAAAATAAATCTCTTGTACTGTGTATAGATACATTTAGAAGTAATTTAAGGGACTTGGAAAGCTGCAGATCTCCATGAGGGTATTCTCTCTTTCAAAGAGATGGCTGCTACTTACGGCAAGACATCTGTTATCTGAGCAAGGCACTGAACAATAGGCCTGTTTGGCAGGCCGCCATAGTCACCAGCATCTAAGAATAGCATATGGAAGATCTCCGCTCAATAGCAGTTGATGGTGATGTGTGCGAGCAGGTGCATATTTTAATTCTTCGTCATATGGAGTCTAAGACCTTAGCTGGTACAGTTTCTACCTCAGGACTAGGCTGTTCGTAGTCAGGTCCTGGTACACCATTTGAGAAATAATTTCTATGTCCATTATATTCAGATTAAAAACACTTGGAACAGCAGAATCCACTTACTTGCTACCAGCAGAATCGCAGACAAGCTTGCAATGCAGCTGCTTATTTTGTGCTAGTTTCTTAATGCTCTTAAGGCTGCTTTCTAACATCTTTCTGTCATCTTGCCTGTCAGCATCCCCTCCATGAGATGCTGGATCTCTGGTGCGTAAAAAGGGCTAAGACGTGGGGTAACTTTTTCCTTATGGGGAACATTGATACTCTCTCCCCAATGCTGCTCTTGTTCCCAAGACTTCCAGAAACTATGTGAATCGGAGATTCCAATTTCAGGTTTAGTTCAAAGTTGCCCTAAACTTAACAGGAAGAGAAACACATGCATAGCTAGGGCTACATCTGCACAGAAATAATGTCTTACGGTTGGAGCAGAAGAAGCTTATAGCTTACAATGTATTTTTTCTGATGTCTACCTTCAGCAATGGCAAGAACTGGCAATTTCTGTTCCACTGGAAACATTGACCTTTGGGTGGAAAAACCTGAGGCTGCTCCAATGCAAACTAGAAGCCAGAGGCTTTGAGCATTGTATTGATTTCTCTGATGCTGCCAATTTCTGTGCAAGTATCTTCCTGATGCCTGGAGGCTCTGGGGCCCGGGGCTTTCAATCCTGTCTAAGTGTACACAGGGAGAAAAGAACCATGTCCCTTTTGAAAACTAGTATTTGAGATTCTGTAGTTCCCTGCATCCCTGATTTAGTTGGATTTTCTGAGAAGAAATCTTCTTACAACAGCCCAACACTGAGAGGCAGTCAGAACACCATACCTGGAGGCTCTTCTAGAGTCCTGTGAAGTCCCTGGAAAACACCACAGCTATCCCTGGTTTAGGGGCAAGGGGTCAGGAGAAGAGAGCCAGAAACTGGGGTAAAACTTCTTGGGTTGGTATGAGCTGATGTCATTTGTGATCAGGCTTTCAATAGCAGGTCTGTCGTAGATTGTGCAAGACATTGCAGATGGCCTAAGGGAACGGACAAATAGAAGATGTGGAAACTAACACAAGCAGACAAGTGTTTTCTTATGCCCACAGTTTGGAAAACTATCCTGGTTGGGAGTGTAGTTGCTTCTGAGTGCATTTTCTCTACTAAATGGAATATTTTACAGCTCAAATCTGGTCTAGACAGTTTAGCCACAAAATTTTAACATTCTTTTGAGATCATTAA